>BSBK01001633.1:772500-860000 GCA_027943335.1 Chamaecyparis obtusa
AACAAATATGAAACCTTAGGACCCCAAGACCCACTAAAGAATCTTAGGATGTCCTACGACCACTTAGACCACTTATCACATCTATGACCCATTAATATTATTGGACCATTATACATCCCTTACAACATTTTAAGACATAGATGACCCATTAAAATCCTGAAGACCCATTAACATATCTTAGGTTGTCCTATGACACATTTATGTATCTTAGATTCAATTAATACATATGAGGATCCACTAATGTAACCTAGGACCTCTTAGGACCTTTTATGTTACCCACGACCCCTTAAGGCACTCTAGGACTCTTATCTATACCTTAGGACCTCTTATGTTACCCACGACCCCTTAAGACACTCTAGGACCACTTATTGCACCTACGACTCATTAACATTCTAGGACTCTTATCTGGATCCCTTATGGAATATTAAACAAAATATGAAACCTTAGGAACCCCAAGACCCATTAAAGAATCTCAGGATGTCCTATGACCACTTAGACTACTTATCACATCTACGACCCATTAATATTCTTGGACCATTATACATCCCTTACAACATTTTAAGACATATATGACCCATGTGGATCCTAAAGACTCATTAACATATCTTAGGTTGTCCTATGACACATCTATGTATCTTATATTCAATTAATACATATGAGGATCCACTAATGTAACCTAGGACCCCTTAGGACCTTTTATGTTACCCACGACCCCTTAAGAAACTCTAGGACTCTTATCGATACCTTAGGACCTCGTATGTTACCCACGACCCCTTAAGACACTCTAGGACCCTTATCTATAGCTTATGACATCTTATGTTACCCGCGACCCCTTAAGACACTTTAGGATTATTATCTATACCTTAGGACCTCTTATGTTACCCACGACATCTTAAGACACTCTAGGACCCTTATCTATAGCTTGTGACATCTTATATTACCCATGACCCCTTAAGACACTCTAGGAGCCTTATCTATAGCTTATGACCTCTTATGTTACCCATGACCCCTTAAGATATGACATCTTATGTTACCCACGACCCCTTAAGACACTCTAGGATTCTTATCTATACCTTAGGACCTCTTATGTTACCCACAATGTCTTAAAACACTCGAGGACCCTTATCTATATATTAGGACCACTTATGTGATGTAATAGTACCTATTAATACCAATTAGTACATCACAGGACCCTTAAGACCTAATAAGACCACTTACATGACCTAATAGGACCTATAATTTTATATATTTATATATTTGTTTCCATTTCACATGCAATTATAACATGTAATCAAGTAATTAATTATTAACACTTAGCTTTCACATGTTATGTATCTAGATGGCCGCTCAGGATGCACCTCAAATTCTTGATATGCAAACCATTTTTCATATTGCTGATACGGAGATGGCTCGACTTAGAGAGTCTATTCATACATCTTCAATAGATGGTATAGATAGAGATACTTGTGCTACTATATTGACTAGTTTGGATACTATGACTACCAGATTGAGGTCTCACTCCTCCTTCATGCCTCAGGTAGTTGAGACCATTTTTTGAGAGTTGAGGACTGAGGTCTCAGGCGATGTTTCCTTGGTGATGGTTTAGAGCCTTATCCCCAAGGAAATCATCAAACAAGAGGTTTTCCCACATTATGAGGGGAGGCCCACTTTGAGGGCATATTAGGTCACACGGTATGTGATTCCTTAGATAGAATGTATGATTTACCTTTGGTTTCTTGTAGCACATGGTCATTATCCAAATAACGACCAAATTCTATTATATTTTGCACAGTAGTTGTACACTGAGTTCTGTTTGGGACTCAAGCTCAACTATTTAGATCTTCCTACATATTATGGTCAGGCACTTGGTAGGGTTGCAAACCGCAATCAATATCATAGGGCTGATCAAGTTATACAACCTTGTAGATAGCTAGTTGGGCATAGGACTCTGATAGTGGCACTAGCGATGGCTGCTACTACAGATAGAGTCATCATTACTTCTTAGAGGGGAGTAGTGGATAGTCTAGGACAAATTGCTTCTATAGCCACATCCATCACTTTAGATTCAGTGGGTAGATACATTTTGACTAGACCGAGTAGAGCCAGATCATCTTCTAAGGCTTCATCTAGTACTACTACAGGTGTGACTAATGAGACATATAGAGCTGTAGGTCTTCATGTACCTGGAGAGATACAAGCACTATCAGGTCATCATAGTACTTTAAATATGGTCCTTTACTTTTTGGAGGATATTGTATAGGCCTATTATCATATTGTTGACATGCACAGGATTCTAATACATTCAGTTAGGGATTTCATTGGACTTGCACAGGGTCTTGTATTTCCACCGACATAGGATGCACCATCTACTAGTTAGGCACAACATAGTGCAGACCACTTTGCACCCACTTATCACTCTACAGCTGCAGAGATAGGTATACAGGTTGGAGATGTACACATCACCACTAAGGACCTAGACACTTTTGATGAGTAGTTGCATGGGTTGGGTCAGGTGGACATTGACACTAATGTTAGGTCATTTATGGATCTATTATTGTATCTAGAATGTTCTACATCACTCCCCTCCTAGCGAGTGTCACCCCTACACTCCTCATTACTAGAGAGGTTTGGGAACTTAGGTGGTGTGGGTGATGCAGTTTCAGTTGATGATACGATGGCACAACGTGCTGATGATCCTCCTGCTCCTGAGACCCAGGTACATATAAAAATTTCTTTTCTTTTTTTCTTAGGAGTTTTAGTGAACAATTAATTGCAGACATGTGTATTGATGTTTATTCAATGTATAATATTTTACAGGCACAGTTAGCAGAGCATGTTACCTCTAGTGTGGGATCAGAGCATCTTCCTATGAGAGATCCATTTGATGTGACACCTACTAGTGGTCAGGTAAGTTTTAGATATATGTATGTTTAAGAATGCATGTGTACACATGTATTTATATATTTCAAGTACTTTACCAACTATTGTACACTATATTTGCAGGGGTCAGTCACTGCTTTACAGCTAGAGGATGCTTTTCATAGTAGCGATTCAGCAGATGTGTCACCTACTAGTGGTCAGGTAAGTTTTAAAAACATGTAAGTTATGACATGCATTTATAATATTTTAATTATTTTAGATTATTATTATATATACATGCATTTATATTCACAAGGATCAGTTGTTGTCTCACAACCAGAGGATGCTCATGGCAGTCGCTTAGAGGGTCGCTCTATTCACATGTGCCTAGATGACTCCCTAGTTTAGGACATGTTGCACATATTTTTTATTTGAGACTCATTATATATGCCATTAGTATATGTTTGATATTATCAGTTTATGATTCAAGACATATATTTGATTAGAGACATATGATTCGAGACATATATTTGCTTAGAGATGTATGTTTGATTAGATGATATGATTAGATAATATGATTTGATTTGATATTATTTGATTACATAATTTTATTTGATGATATATGATTTGATTAGATGGATTTATTTTATTTGATGATATGATTTGATTTGATTTGATTAGAGGATTTGATTTGATAATATATGATTTGATTAGATCATTTTATTTGATTAGATGATATGATATGATATGATTTGATTTGATTACATGATTTGATTACATGGTTTTATTTGATTAGATGATATGATTTGATTAGATATGATAAGTAATCTAACTAATTTCATCATTTTTTTTGTGTCTTAAGGGGATCTTTAACTAATAAGAAATCTTAAGGGGAGGTCTTAAGGGGGTCTAGAATTAATATCATTAAAAATAACTAGTTAATACATGTAAATAATGGACAATCAAGTACTCTAACTAATTCTAGAACTAACACATGTCATAAGTAATCTAACTAATTTCATCATTTTTTAGTGTCTTAAGGGGAGGTCTTAAGGGGATCTAGAATTAATATCATAAAAAATAACTAGTTAATACATGTAACTAATTCTAGAACTAACACACGTCGTAAGTAATCTAACTAATTTCATCATTTTTTAGTGTCTTAAGGGGAGGTCTTAAGGGGATCTAGAAATCATAAGCATCATAAAAATCATTGAATAATCAAAGCACACATAAAATATTTAACTAATATGCAATCTATAAAAATCATTGAATAATCAAAGTATACATATAAAATTATATATATTAAAACCATTGAATCATTAAATAGGTTAATCATATATCAACAAATTATAGTGCATCGTATGTTTAAATATGTAAACAAAGTATAATGAAATTTAATCCAGAGATATCAATTAGGTCCTAACACAAGAAATAAGTACATACATATTATACTTTTCAGACCAACTCAAGTGGTTCAGACCTTTCATGGAGAACATGTAATATTCTCTCATGATTGTCACTATCTAGTCTCCACTTATGACATCCACATTGAGATTTAACTATATGGAGATAAATGGATGTGGCAACTACTAGGTGACTATATTGAAACACCTTATCATCTAGTTCATAATCAACAAAGTGAATACCATGTTGAATTACTTTGATTTGCTTAAAATATGTTCCCTCTAAAACAATTGAACTTGCAGGTCATAAATTTTAACAATATATAAATTTAAACAAACTCAATTTGAAATTTGTTAAAAGGTTAAAATTTTAAATTTACAAATTGAGTTCAATATAAATTGATGTAAACCATATACAAACCTATGGGTAAAAACAATCCATCACTTTCTTCAAGTTCAAGTAACTTCATCCTCTCTACAATACGACACATTAAATAATAACCAACTCCTTCTAAATTTTCACGCTCAGCAATCACTGCAAAGACATTTCCTACACAGTAAATTTATATATACATGTGTGAGATCTTAAAATTTACTTAGTTCAATCTATAGATCTATCTATCTATACATGTAGCTCAATGTACCATATAATGTGAAATATATATACTTACCAATTTTGACCAATCCTGAGATATGATCATAATTAGTAGAAATCAAAAGGACATCATCGAAGTTTTCATCTTCATCTCTATCAAATGTATCAGTAACAACTAGTGGCAATAGATTCCATGTGCCTACATATCCACGGTCTTGATTGAAACATTCCTCATAATTGCCAGCAATGCCGTGACAACAAAAGCATGAGTAGTCCCTAGTGTTCAACATCCAGTTGCGACAATTCATACTCATAACTGAATGCAAAGATTGCGTCTTTTCTATCCTATTGCAACCATGCATAATTTTTCTATACACACCTAAACAAATGCATATATAATACATTCTATATATAAATATAATTTGAATAAAAAATATCATAAAAATTTTAAACACTTTCAAATAATTTAAAAATGTGTGCATACCTTTTATCTCCCAAAATTTTCTATATGGCACTGCTTGAGTCAATCTTGATGATATGTCATTCTCATTTGCTATGAAATGTGTCTTGCACCATTCAACCACATCATGTGCATTTTTTATATGCACTCACTTATAATTCATTTGATACTTTTGTATAGCACATTTGATGAAAGCTCTGACACCATTATGTTCACATTTTTCGTGCCCACTCTCAAAGAAACTCTAGATATGTGGTATGTTTTCATTATGATGATATCTACATAGTGCATAAAATGGTCTCAGTGATTTTAATTCTGCAACACTGCATCCATCTGACCAAACATAATGTTTATCAAATTTTATACCTATTTCTTTCAAATTTGCAAAGAATATCTTGAAGTAGTGTTCTACATAATGAATGTCATGCTCTCTATCATCACTTATATAAAAATGATATTCTTTCTTGATGACTCGTGCTTCAAATGTGCTCTAAATACCATCCAAATCTAATTGTGTGTGTCGATAAAAAACATGTACCATAATAGTAATTTGCTCTGGAAAATAGTATTCTGACTGAATTGCCTTTTGATGAACAAAAGAATAATTTTCTGCAAAATCAACAACCGATACAATAGTTCCAAGTGGAAAATTGTCTCTCAGTGTTTGGAATTATTGTGCTCGCCACTTTGCAAAAAAAGTATGATGAATGTAGGGTTGAATCAATTTTTTTAATTTTTCCATAAATACTCCAACATTTATCTCCTCCTCAACATATTCTAACCTTTTGGATTATTTCCCAAATTTTGTTTCATTCTTTACATATTTGTAACTATTGCAATTTACAATCTTTGTTACATCAATATTTTCATTTTTCAAAGGAAAAAGAGACAAATCAATGCATGTTTGGCATATTCCTTTTATACTTGATTTATTTGTCCAACTACATCATCTCTTTTGTCACATAAAATGGATGGGATGAACTCACTTTGTCTAGTAGGAGGAGCATTTCTAAAACCATAAGTGTCTTCTACAAACTTTTGAAAAACCTAATAGTGGAGATCAAATTCAATATCATAACAACAACAACAAGTTTCAAACACTTTGTTTGTCCTGATATAATATGGCTTCAATCTTTCAAACAATGTTTGCCCAATCTTTATATTAGGATTTGAACTACAAAATGACACATACATTTCATGTTGTGTTGTGTCCAACCAATATTTTGTATGATATTCATATTGATTAGCTGAAATTCTATGTCTGATAACATCTCTAGTGTTTGATGAAGGACATGTATTATCATTCCAAAATGATGTGACCAAATTTTTTATTCCTTCATCAATCCTATCAGAATGAGGAGCTCTACACATGATTGCCCAATTTCCTTCCAAGGTGTTATCATCCAAAAGTATTATCCTATTAACATATCTTGATATTGTTTTCCTATTAAAACCAAACTAAGATGAAACTGAAGTTATCTATCTTTTTCATCCCATAGTGTTACCTACAATGGATGTCAACATAAATTTTCTTGTAATGGACTTATCTATAGTTTGAGATCGCTTCCCTAGCTGGTTTAAACCTTTCTTAAGATTTTCAATCATATCAATTTTCATGTCAACAACTTTTCTCTTATTTGATGATGTCTCTATACCCAATAATTTGAATTCCCCTTCCAAATTTTTGTTTATAAGTACAAGTGAAAGAAATTGAGCTTGTTCAAGTGTTTCAAAATTATCAAATTTAACCAATATTTCTCTTTCTATCATATTCATTGATCTCTTCTTAGCAAGACTTAAGGGTTGAACATTAGCAAGTGGTCTCAAATTCTCCACATCCATTGTAAGTAAATGATCTAAGTTTCTATAATTAATATTTCTCTTTATAGTTTGAGATAAATTTAAAAGTTCATCCATACCAGTAGGAGCACATGATGTTGGCCCTTCTCCAACATCAATTGTTTGAGCTTCCGTAGGGAGTAAACCTAACCCTTTTTCAATGTGCAATTCTTCCACTTGACTTGACCCTCCTACTTCAACTTGTCTTTCAGCTTCTTTAGTTTTATGATAATATGTCAATGCAGCTTCACGATTTCTTTGTTCAGTATTGAGTGACCTTTTTCTAGAAGATTTACTTTGTCTTCCCTTAGTGTTCCCCATTTCTTTGAGCTCCAAAAAATGTCTTCCACAAAATTGTCAACAAAAATTTTCTTCTTTAAAAATACTTTAATCTAATATTTTTCCTCTCCAAAATTATGCCTTTGAAAAAATAGAAATAGCAATCCTCCTACAAAAAACTTCCTTCAAGAAAATGCAAATTTATTAATTGTAATTTGATATAAAATAGAAACAAAATGTTTTATTTTTATACCATTCTAAAAAAATTTTACAAAATAATTTCACAAGCCGACTTCGCTCGAAGTACATACTTTGTGCAAAGTACCCAAGGAAAAATTCTGGCGGGTGCCTTTTTGTCAAGATTTTCACTTGAGAGGCTTTATGTGAAGGTTCTTCACACGAAGATCCCCAAGTGTCTTTGTGTGAAGGCGGTCTTCACACAAAGACCCCAAAACTAAAATTTTGCCCTCAAAAAACAATTGAACTTCAAAAAAATGGTCTTTGGAGGCATGAAACAAGCACTAAACAAGATGATTTTTTCAAACACACGATGTCAAATGACGCTATTCCAAACAATCTTTCTAATGAATATAATTTTAATACATATTGAGTTCATTATCACTTTTAAATATTACTTTAACTAAACATAGGTTATTTGATTATAGGACATAATAACCCAGCCAAAATAACCTTGGACAGAATAACCCACCCACAATAACACGAGGACAAAATAACCTAGGGTCATAATAACCCAATCAAAAATAATCTGTAGTCAAAATAACCCATGGACAAAATAACCCCATAAGATTATAGAGAATGGAAAATAAAAATTATAAATTACAAATATATTTCTAAAAAAAAAATTATTCAAATTTTCAATTAAAGTGTCAAATTATGAGCAATGCCTCTGTTGGAAATTTGGCTGAGGTAAGTACATGAATGTTGTCATTATGGTAACATATGTTCCCTATGAAGATCACATAAGCTACAAAGTAAGTATGGAAGATCGCAGACTAAAATTGTCTAAGTATGAAACAGTGTTTTTGACAGAGCACCCGATACAGTTTGTTTTGGCAATGTTCACTGGAGCATTATTAGAGTTTGTGCAATTGAACATAGAATCTATGGTGTCTAAGGATACCCCATCTCAGTGTGAAAAAAAGTATGGATAGTATGGACAAAGTTATGGTTATTTTACTAATGACAGAGTATAACCGACAGAGTAGTTTTGAAGGTAGAACTAGTTAATGAATTAAGGGATTATTTTGCTTGTCAAAATAATGACTTAATATTGTAAAGAGCTAACATCCCAGATGCTTACTCTTGGAAAAAGATGTAGAAGCCAACTGGAGAAAGATATTATGTTTTTATCTTGTATAAAGATGTAATATTGTAATGTACCGAACATACTTGAAATGTAACTTGTGATAGCTGTGTATTGTGATAGCAATGAAAGTTATTGATGCGAAGTTCTAAGTAGTACCATATTCTAATGAGTAAACTTTTGTATTACTTGTTTATGCAGTGAGCTCATCTTGTAACCAGGTTTTGTATTACTTATTTGGGCAGTGAGCTCATCTGGTAATCAAGTTTTGTATCTACAACTCCTAATAGGGTTGAGGACTCTAACAAGGCTTATAGTCCCGTAACCAGGACTGATACACTATATGTTTGTAACAGACTCCTAACAGGGTCAACACCCTCAACAAGATACTTTTGATTAGTAGATCTTTGTGGGTACCATCCCCACCAGGGTTTTCCCTTGGCCAAGGTTTCCTTGAGAACATATCATGTGTTTTGAGTTCTTTACATTTATTGTTATGTATGTTATTTAGTTTCTTATTCTTTGTATGCACTAAAGTAATCTATTATATCCATTAGTGGGCAAAAGTAAAAGTTTGTGAAATACTGATTCACCCCCCCCCCCCTCTAACTATTTCCTATTTCTAACAATTAGTATCAGAGCACAGTTACTCAGAGAAGGAACATTCAAGGAAAGCCTAGCAGCTTGGGTAAGATCTCTATGGATATGGATCAGTTACAGAAGAATCTTGAAGAAGCTCTTGAACAAATTGATATGCTTACTGATGAAAGAAATAGTTTGAAAAAAAGGTATGATGATGAAAAGAATCTTATTGACTAATTGAAAGGTAAGATAGAAGATCTGAAATCTGAGAAGGAATCTAAAATTCTTGTTGAAGATTGTGATGATTTAGAAAAAGAAAATGTGATACTTAAACATGAATTGAAGATAGCAAATTTGAATCTTAGCTTGAAAGATGGAAATGACAAACTAAGATTTGAGAATGAAAGTTTAAAGAATGAGAATGAAGATCTGAAATCTAAACTTGACAAGGTAACATCTGAATTTGATAAAGTCAAATTGTAGTATGATGAACTTGAGAAATACAACAAGATTGTGAAAGGTGAACTGACTCAATCTAAACAACAACTTGGAAGACTATATTCAAACAATGAAAAGATTAATGAGAAAAGATCTTATGGGAAACCATTCTATGACAAAACTGGTCTTGGATTTAATACATTGAAGATAGTTAGTGAAAGCAAGAAACCAGATCTGAATGTATGTGAAAGCAGTGAAGAAAAGAAGTTAGATGAGAACAAATCTGAAGAAACACTGAAGCAAGAAGAACCACCGAAGCAAGATGAACCATCCAAAGGTATGCAAAGAGAATTCAAAGGTAAATGTTTTTCTTGTAATACTATTGGTCATATGAAAAGAGATTGTATAGGTAAGCAATTCAAACCTCTTAATGGATATTGTTATAATTGTCATGGTTTTGGACATAGAGCTATTGAATGTAGAAGATCTAAAGTTATTGAGAATAATTACAATAGTAGAATGCCTAGAAATACTAACAATGCAGATCAAAGAACAATTGAAGACATGAAAAGAGGAAATGGAATAGTATGTTATAGATGCAACAAAATTGGACATATTGCTAGAAATTGTAGAACACAAATCAATTAGCAAGAACCTAGATATGGAACCAATGGAATCATTTGTCAGATATGTAACAAGACTGGACACACAGCAAGATTTTGTAGAATGAACAATGGGGGTTATCATCATAACCCTAACCCTAGAAACTATGCAAGAAGAAATGAAAGTGCAAGAAACAAAGAGAAAGGTTGCTGTAGCAATGAAGATGAAGTAAAATTTGTTAAAGGCATAGATCAAGAAGGCATATTCAGCATTAAAGGTAATCAGGAAGGTAATGTATCTAATGGTAAGAATGAGTCTTTACCTAACCCTTCTTTAAGCACTTAAATTATGTAAATTTCTATAGTTTAGGAACTTAGAATTAGTGTAGAATTAGATTTTGAATGAGTTAAGTTTTGCCCAGTTAGATGAAGGTTTGTTATGTTATACTAATGCTATGGTTAAGTGAGCAAAAAGAAATATATTATTTTGCAAGGTCACAAAAAGATTTATGGTTGCAGGTTTACAGAATGAACTTTTTGGCATTTTAGCGGCAAAAGGATTGAATGCGATGTCAGATCGAGTAAATGCTAAATGTTAAAAGATTGAAATCGAAGTTATTATGATTATCAAGTGATTAGAAGTGATTTAGAGAGTGAAGAAAGAAGTTTGGAACCTATTTGCAGAAGTTTGAAGTGTCGATCAAGTGAAAGCCCTAATTTTGTGAATTTAAGGTATTTATCCGACTAAGATCTTGAATCAGTATAAGTAATCAGACATAATCATGGATGTATCATTGATTCACAACATTAAGGATAAGAACAAACTTAGAACTAAGAAAGATCCAATTGAACCCTCAGAAAGTGATGCTAGTTTAGCTTTATCATCTGTACCAGATGGAGTTCTTCATTTAGAGAATGTTAAAGGTTATCTTGGATGCAAATATGACACCCTAAGTGATAGTGATTTTACTACTGAGTATGAGAAGATTTATAATCATGACATGATATTGAAACAAGGTTATGAACATCTAAATGACAATGAAATTATTAGGTATTCAATGAAATATAAATTTGATGATGAGGAATGTACTAAGATCATTTTGAGTAGGATACATAATGGTAAATTTTGGTTAGAAGATAGAGTTATAGACATAAATGCAGACCTAATTCATGATGTGACTAGATTATCAAAAGTTGGTGCAATTCCACTGAATGAGAAAAACATGAGAAAGATTGTGATTGACAACACCAGTTCAACATATAATGGTAGAGGTATAGTCATTAGTAAGATTGAGCAAGATGATGTAAGATACTTGTGTAAGATTTTGACAACAAAATTCTGTGGAAGTTCTAGAGAAGATGATATGGCAGAAAGTATGGTACATGTTGCATATTTGATGTGAGTGCAGAAGAAGCCTATGGATATGTGTGAAATTCTGAAAATACAGTTATTTGAGAATTTGGAGAAGATTAAGAAAGCTAAGTACACCCATTTTAGATTTTCTTCTCTGATCACCTACATATTCTTTCACCTATTGAGAAGATTTCCTTACACTATTGGTAATGACTGGAATGATGGTGTAAACACCATGGAGAGAATCAATAGAGTCTATATGAAACACCTTATAGAGAAGGTTAATGACAGTGTAAAGTTAGTAATGAAATTTTTTTAGAACATTGTGGTAAATAGATCAAGAATTCCTCCATCCCTAGTTGAGAAATACAAAGATGATATATGTTTTATGGTTGATACTGATTTCACTTACATTGAGGCAGTAGAACCTAGACATGAATTCATAGACCCTCTTGGCTATGAAATCTCTGAAGTTGAAACAGAACGATATGTTAGTAGATTGTTGAAAAGTGAATTGGAAGCTCATAGCAACATATTTGGAACATATGATGAAAACTTTGATTCAGCAAAGACACTTAAAGAAGAGAAACAATCAAAGAATAGAGTAGACAATACTATAGAGAAAATTCTAAAAGAAACAGGTATGAGTGAGCAAGAATTTGATATTGCAAGAAAGACTATAGAAGTAATAAGGCAAAGTGAGATACTATCAGTCCCACCTTTGGAATCAAGTGCAGACCCTCAAGAACCCATTCAAGTTAAGTTAAAGGTTGAAGAATCTGAGAAGGAGCAAAAAATTAGTTAGACAGAGACACCCTCTTCTTCTACACCAAGAAAAAGAATGAAGGTAAGTGCTTCAGGACCGAGTAAAAGACAAAAAGTAATTATTCCACCAGTACCTAGAAGAGTTGTAGAGATAAAAGATGATGAAGTAATAGTTAAGAAAAAATCATGGAAACCAAGGATAGAAAGAGTTAATGAAGACATATTGTAGCATGGAGACTTTACCAAGATGAACAAATACTATGATTTATATGGAACCTTTGAAAGATTAAATCTAGAGAATGCAATGGTTACACATATGATTTTGACAAACAAGAAATTTGATACTATTCATGGAAAGATACCAGAGGATTTTTACAACAGACTTGTTAACAAAAAGATGAGAGAACAAGAAGAAGATACTAAAATGAGAGAGAATGTGATAAGAGAATTTTGTGACAAAAGAGATGATGACCACCTTAAACAGATCCTCAAGCTACTTGGAGCCCTATTAAGAACCAAAAGAAGAATTATACAAATAATGGGAGGTCAGTATGAACAAGTAAAGACTGAAACTAGTCAAGTAGTTATGCAAGTACTAGCAGAATTGGTAGCAGGAAAAGATAGCAAAGATCAATCAGTTGTGGAACCAGTAGAGAAACAGAGTACAGAATAGGCAGAGGCAGCAACAAAGGTAGTTGAAGTTGAAGATATTCCCTCTTCTTCACCTATAAACATTGGCACAGAATCTATGGACATTGAAGGAACAAAAGTTACTTTAGGTTCAGATGATGTGGTATTTAACAGTTTGGATAACATTGTTGATAATTTGGCTATGGGAGAGAAGGAAAAGAGTATTGAAATAGTGAAACAAATGGTAGAAGAGGCCACTACATCTAGTGCACCTATTGCACCTATGATACCACAAGAGCACATCAGTCTTACCCCTAAGACTAGAAAGAAAAGAGAAATTGGTTTGATGTTTGAAGATTTAAGCAAAGAAGTGGATGATGTTGATCAACTAGAGTTGATCACATCTTTGAACAAAATTATTGGGAAAAACAATAAGGTCAATAATTTGGAAGGAAGTCTGAAGGATTTGACTGAGAAATTGCAAAGTGTTATATCTACAAAAGTCTCTTATTCAGATCCACTTGAAAGAGAAAAGATGGTAATAAATTCTTTTGATGTTGAGTTCACTAATTTGACTGATATTGCTAAGGTTAATGCTCAAGTAGCTTATGAAGCCAAGATGTTGTAGAATATAAGTCAGAATATCAAAAATGACATTGGCAGCCTTGACATATACATTAAGAACTTAAGGAAACATCTTGAGACTGGAAAGTGTTTGTACATTCAGTGTACAAAATCTGAAAATATAATAATTGAGGAAGAGAAGAAGATAACAGAGAAGCAAGATGAAATTAGAATAGGAACAAACTCAATGGCTAGTCCAAACATAAAGATCAGTGCAATTGAGAAAAAGATCAGAAAATTATGTGATGAGATAAGGACTTTGAATGATGAGAAGAACAGGAAAATTAATAGGATAAACATATTGAGAGAGCATGTCTCAATCAAGTTGACTATAATAGAAGAGCAGCTAGAAGAATGTCTTACTACTAAGACATCATTTCAGAAGTCCAACTTTGAATCTCTTCAAGTTTGTCAGATTGCAGCATACGGATTGAGTACTTTACTCAATGTAGCAGAATCAATTAAGAAGTCTTGGGAGAAAGAATTTGAGGCTTGGAATTTAGACTTTGCAAATTATGTTGCAAGCCTACTGGCTTTGCAATAACACAGTAACGTAAAATTTTTGACACAATTTTGTATATCCCTTTCCACCCTTTATTTTGTCATTGTTGTCAAAGGGGGAGAGATACTTAGAAAATTGTCTATATATGATAAGGAAGGATACTCATAGGGGGATTTCTATGGAGTATTATGTAGTGTTATAGATTATGTGTATATTTTGAGGAGATATAAGGATAATATTCTATGGCCACAATTTTGATACAAGTTTTGAGATTTTGACTTGTACACTTAGCCAGTTTTCCCATATGTTGCCACCAATGACAAAGGGGGGGATTGTTGGCAATTTGGCTGAGGTAAGTACATGGATGTTGTCATTATGGAAACATATGTTCCCTATGAAGATCACATAAGATGCAGAGTAAGTATGGAAGATCGCAGACTAAAATAGTCTAAGTATGAAACAGTGTTTTTGACAGAGCACCCGATACAGTTTGTTTTGGTGATGTTCACTGGAGCATTATTAGAGTTTGCGCCATTGAACATAAACTCTATGGTGTCTAAGGATACTCCATCTTAGTGTGCAAAAGAGTACGGATAGTATGGACAAAGTTATGATTATTTTACTGATGACAGAGTATAGCTGACAAAGTAGTTTTGAAGGCAGAACTAGTTAATAAATTAAGAGATTATTTTGCTTGTCAAAATAATGACTTAATATTGTAAAGAGCCAAAATCTAAGATGCTTACTCTTTGAAAAAGATGTAGAAGCCAACTAGAGAAAGATATTATGTTTGTATCTTGTATAAAGATGTAATATGTAATGTACCAAACATACTTGAAATGTAACTTGTGATAGCTGTGTATTGTGATAGCAGTGAAAGTTGTTGATGTGAAGTTGTAAGTAGTACCATATTTTAATCAATAAACTTTTGTATTACTTGTTTGGGCAATGAGCTCATCTTGTAATCAAGTTTTGTATTACTTGTTTGGGTAGTGAGCTCATCTGGTAATCAAGTTTTGTATCTACAACTCCTAACAGGGTTGAGGCCTCTAACAAGGGTTATAGTCCCTTAACTAGGACTGATACACTATATGTTTGTAACAGACTCCTAATAGGGTCAACATCCTCAACAGGATACTTTTGATTAGTAGATCTTTGTGGGTACCATCCCCACCGGGGTTTTCCCTTGGCTAGGGTTTCCTCGAGAACATATCATGTGTTATGAGTTCTTTACATTTACTGTTATGTATGCTATTTAGTTTCTTATGCTTTGTATGCACTAAAGTAATATGTTATATCCATAACTGGGCAAAAGTAAAAGTTTTTGAAATACTGATTCACCCCCCCCCCTCTCAGTATTTCCTATTTCTGATAGCCTCTTATATAATCTAAAATATTATTATTGTCATAACCATCAACTAGTATTTTTAGTCTTTCTTTGAGTTCACGGTATTTTTTTCCTACTTGGTTGTGTAGTGTGTCCTACAATATATTGCTTTATTTTATTCTCTAGGAGACCCTATTCTTTTTTCACTGCTTTGATGAATTTTCAGATTGAGCTATGCGATGATTGAAGCAATTCACTACATCCTCTATGTCATCCCTTAATAGAATTATTGTTTTTGGGTAGATCATATTGAATAGCTGAATAGTAGTTCCACATTGTGATTAGAAACTTGGGTGACCGTCTATTGCCTCTTCTAGTTAGTCTTCCAATCCATGTGTCTTCAAAATAATCAATTATGGGTTGCAAAGTCTCCTCATGTTCTATATAATAAGGAAATTGTAGAAGTATTTTGAATGCATTGATTAAAAATATCTTCATGAAGGGTACTCCCCTTAATACCACAAACACATAATAGAAACAGAGAAACAACAACAATTTGCAAGAACAGAAAATGGGCTTCTTATTATCTCCACAAATGTGGAATTCCAAACTTTCAGAATTACAATATGCAAAGCCACATAGGCATTTTCCTTACAATATTCTATAGGAAAAAGCATTGAATCATTACCTAGATCTACCCAGAATTGCCCCCGAACTGCCTAAGACAATACTACAACCTTCCTTATATAGACAATTTTCCACCGCCTGGGAAGGTTCCAGAATTTTAGCGAATAAGGCCGACCAAACTTAGAATTATTTTATTTTTAATTTTATTACATCATATTCAGCTAAGAATAACTTTTGAAACCTGAACAAAAATTTTGAAGAAAATTATTTTCCATGATTTCAGGTGACCCAACTTCCGAAGACCATAAGTAATCACCAGTTGACCTGATTGACTATTATGACCCCATTCTGGAAAGGCCACGAAGTGCTCTACAGGCTTGACTCATGCAAGTGCCTATCACCCAAATTTTTTACCTCATTCGGCACCTCCAAAGCATTCAAAATTGAGTTCAAAGTTTTTGTACCTTGTTGCCAATACCAAAAATCTTCAATATCTTGAAAACTGGACATGATCTTGCCATGAAACATTACTGGCAGGCTGATATGACTGAGATGAACCTCCAAGGAAGAAAATAGACCATTCTAAACATGAATAAAAATTACAAAAAATAGAAACTTTCTAGAAATAGCATCTCTACAAAAGATAGCCCTTATTCAAAATGAAACTTGAAATATTTTTGAGTGATGCAAGATTGCTCTTACACCTAGGATGCTCCTGCATCAGACACCTGGGGTAATTTGAGAAGTGACCCTATCATGACTCAAGTGTGAAGAGGAAAAACAAGATGGTTAACCTCCTCCCTTGTCAATGATGATGAATCTTCAATAGGTCATCCTTTCCATTTGACCAAATATTCTTCATATGTCACGTTCCTTGTGCTTTTGCCAACATGACTATCCAGTATATCTTCAATCTCTTTGGTATCTAAACTAGTTGCTGGAATACTCCACTGTACTATTGTGACCTCATCTTCAACACCTCCCTTATGATAATCTATCAAATCTAAAATGTTAAATACTGGTGAAATATTTAGCTCAGTAGGCAATTCTACCTCATAGGCATTTCCTAAATCATGCTTCTTCAGTATCTTACATAGCCCAAAATTCTTCATTTTCAACTTGTTGTAGGTACCAACTCGAAATCTCTCCTTCCACAAATGCACCATGACTTCATCTCCAACCTCAAATTCCTTATGCCTCCTTTTCTCATTTGCCTTAGCCTTATACCATGCATTCATCTTGGTAATGTGCTTCCACACCTCCTCATGGATGTTCTAGGACTACTTCCATACACAATCTATGGATGATGTGATGAACTAAACTTCAACTTTGTCTTCAAATCTTCACTTTCTACAAGTGTTATTCTATGTGCTACCTTATTTGGCAAACTGGCTCCTGAAATCAAGTCCATCTGATGACTGATCTTTCTTACTGATGGTAATCCATCAGACACATTATTAGATACAATATCTTGAAACTCATTCAATAATTCTACAACTTCTACAGGTACATCTTCTACTTCCTCTTTCCCAACCTTTGGAATTAAGGTAAAACACATATCCTCATTCCGCATACCATCTAAAAAATTTCCTCTAGCAACAAAAGTTATTCTTGCATTACCACATACCTTTTCTTCAGTCTCCTTCAATGGCTTTAGCTTATGTTGCACTCCATCCTTTGTTAGGGAATAGGTATTCACACAACCATCATGCATGGCACATTTGTCAAATTGCCACAGTCTACCCAACAACATATGACATGCATCCATAGATATGATATCAAATAGTACCTCATCATGGTACCCACCAATCTTGAACTTAACTAGGCACTGTTAACTAAACATGAGCTTGTGGTCATCCTGCACCTAGGCAACCTAATATGGATGTGGATGTTTCTACCTCTTAAGCTTCAACTTTGTCACCATCTCTTCTGACACCAAATTATTAGTACTTCCACTATCAATAATCACATCACAGCACTTTCCCTCACACTTGCACCTAGTGTGAAATAGGCTCCTTCTCTGCTCAGGTTCATTCTCACCACTCAATAGGACTCTTCAGTTAATCAACATTTGTCCTCTTTCAGCATCTTCAGAATTTGATGATTTGGCATCTTCATCTACATGTGTAACTCCAGCCTGGCCTTCATTTCTCCTATCTGTAATTCCTTGGTGTTAACAACATTCAAATGCCCTATGACCTTCTTCTCCATAGTTTAAACCTGTTTTGCAGAAGCCTCCTCTTCCAGATCCTTGTCCTCTTCCTCTTCCTCTTTGATCTCTATTATTTTGATCATGGAAACGATTGGAATTGTTTTCTCTTTGATTCTGACTATTATTGGCCTCATCCTACTCTTTCAGATCTTCATTTGATCTCCATATGATCATCCACTAGATCTTCCATCATGACCTCTTTCACTTTGCCTACTCTCAAACTTCTTGTTCAGCTTTTCCTCTACTTTTAGGTTAATGGGTATGCCTCCTAAACAATGTTCATTCTAACTAGATTTAGCTCCTCCTGAATGCTTGGCCTCAACCCATTAATGTAGTAGGAAAATTTCTCCTTATCAGCTTCCACATGGCCTATTCTAATGAGGATTCGATAGAACTCATCTGTATACTCTTGAACAGATCATCCCGCTTGCTTCAAACTTTGCATCTTTTCCAGCAGGTCAAGCTCATAATCAACAAGAATGAACTGTCGCTTCAATTTATCCACCATTCAATCACATCTTGTGATTTTATCCTTTCCTCTTTGATTTTGCTGCAATTGAATCTCTTGCCTTTAGATCTTTGCATGGCCCTTCAGTCTGGCCTTCACAAACTTGACCCAATCAGGATCCTTGATATCTTCATACTCAAAATATTCTTCACACTCATTGCTCCAGTCAATCAATTCTTCTGGGTTGAGATTTCCTGAATATGTAGGAGCCTCAATCTTAGGTCTTTTCCCAATCTTGGAAATGGCTCTGAAAAGTCTTTCTTCTTCTGCATTCAAAACTTCGACTTCCCCTTCCTGATCAAAATTTCCTTTTCTTTCAGCTTCATCCTCGCTTTCGTCTCTGACATTAAGATTCATTCTTCTGTGAATCTCCTCTTGCAATGCTCACACTTGTCTTTGTAGTGTCCTAACCTTAGGTGTTACAACACCAGGTCTTCCACCACATTCCCTTTGTGGAGGCATTTTTGTACTTCTCACTGAAACCCTAACCACGGTCCTTGTGTAAACTACCTCACAGTCGGTGATCTATTTACACAAAAACCCTAACCCATGCTCCTGGTACAAATTGCCTCAGAATTGGTGATCTATTTACACATTTAGAAACTCCTGCTCTAATACCACTTGATGAAGTGTACTCCCCTTAATACCACAAACACATAACAGAAATAGAGAAACAACAACAATTTGCAAGAACATAAAATGGGCTTCTTATTATCTCCACAAATGTGGAATTCCAAACTTTTACAATTACAATATGCAAAGCCACATGGTCATTTCCCTTACAATATTCTATAGGAAAAATCCTCGAATCATTACCTAGATCTACCTAGAATTGCCCCCAAACTGCCTAAGATAACACTACAACCTTCCTTATATAGGCAATTTCCCACCGCCTAGGAACGTTCCAGAATTTTGGCCAATAAGGCTGACCAAACTTAGAATTATTTTATTTTTCATTTTATTACATCATAGGTGGCTCAAAATAAGTTTTGAAACCTAAACAAAAATTTTGAATAAAATTATTTTCTACCATTTTAGGTGACCCAACTTCTGAAGACCATAAGTCATCACCAGTTGACCCGATTGACTATTATGGCCCCATTTCGGAAAGGCCACAAAGTGCTCTATAGACTTGACTGATGCAAGCACTTGCCACCAAAAGTTTCAACCTCATTCAGGGCCTCTAAAGCCTTCAAAATTGAGTTCAAAGTTTCTGTACCCTGCTGCCAATATCAAAAATCTTCAATATCTTCAAAACTGGACCTGATCTAGCCATGAAACTTTATTGGCAGGCTGATATGACTGAGATGACCCTCCAAGGAAGAAAACAAACCATTCTGAGCATGAACAAAATGTTAGAAATAGGAAATACTAAGAGGGGGGGTGAATTAGTATTTCACAAACTTTTACTTTTACCCACTTATGGATATAACAGATTACTTTAGTGCATACAAAAGCATAAGAAACTAAATAGCATACATAACAGTAAATGTAAAGAACTCATAACACATGATATGTTCTTGAGGAAACCCTGGCCAAGGGAAAAACCCGGTGGGGATGGTACCCACAAAGATCCACTAATCAAAAGTATCCTATTAAGGATGTTGACCCTGTTAGGAGTCTATTACAAACATATAGTGTATCAGTCCTAGTTAAGGGACTATAGGCCTTGTTAGAAGCCTCAACCCTGTTAGGAGTTGTAGATACAAAACTTGATTACCAGATTAGCTCATTGCCCAAACAAGTAATACAAAACCTGATTACCAGATGAGCTCATTGGCCAAACAAGTAATAAAAATTTTACTGATTACAATATGGTACTGCTTACAACTTTGCATCAACAACTTTCGCCACTATCACAATATACAGCTATCACAAGCTACATTTCAAGTATGTTCGGTACATTACAATATTACATCTTTATACAAGATACAAACATAATATCTTCTCTAGTCAGCTTCCACATCTTTATCCAAGAGTAAACATCTGGGATGTCAGCTCTTTATAATATTAAGTCATTATTTTTACAAGCAAAATAATCCCTTAATTCATTTACTAGTTCTGCCTTCAAAATTGCTTTGTCGGCTATACACTGTCATCAATAAAACAATCATAACTTTGTCTGTACTATCTATACTCTTCTATGCACTAAGATGGGGTATCCTTAGACACCATAGAGTCTATGTTCAACTACACAAACTCTGATCATGCTCCAGTGAACGTCACCAAAACAAACTGTATCAGGTGCTCTGTGAAAAACACTATTCCATACTTAGACAATTTCAGTCTGCGATCTTCCATACTTACCTTTTCAGCTTATGTGATCTTCATAGGGAACATATGTTTCCATAATGACAACATCCATCTACATACCTTAGCCAAATTGCCAACAATCTCCCCCTTTGTCATTGGTGGCAACATATGGGAAAATTGGCTAAGTGTATAAGTCAAAATCTCAAAATTTGTATCAAAATTGTGGCCATAGAATATTATCCTTATATCTCCTCAAAATATACACATAATCTATAACACTTCATAATACTCCATAGAACTCCCCCTATGAGTATCCTTCCTTATCATATATAGAAAATTTTCTAAGTATCTCTCCCCCTTTGACAACAATGACAAAATAAAGTGTGGAAAGGGATATGCAAAATTGTGTCAAAACTTTTACCTTACTTTCTTATTACAAAGCTGGTAGGCTTGCAACATAATCTACGAAATCTGACTTCCAAGCCTCAAACTCTTTCTCCCAAGACTTCTTAATTGATTTTGCTACATTGAGTAAAGTACTCAATCCGTATGCTACAATCTGACAAGCTTGAAGAGATTCAATGTTGAACTTCTGAAATGATGTCTTAGCAGTAAGACATTCTTCTAGCTTCTCTTCTATTATAATCAACTTGATTGAGACATGCTCTCTCAAGATGTTCACCCTATTAATTTTCCTATTCTTCTCATCATTCAAAGTCCTTATCACATAATTTTTTGATCTTTTTCTCAATTGCACTGATCTTTATGTTTGGGCTAGCCATTGAGTTTGTCTCTACTGCAATTTCATCTTGCTTCTCTTTTATCTTCTTCTCTTCCTCAATTATTATATTTTCAGATTTTGTATACTAAATGTACAAACACTTTCCAGTCTCAAGATGTTTCCTTAAGTTCTTAATGTATATGTCAAGGCTGCCAATGTCATTTTTGATATTTTGACTTATATTCTACAACATCTTGGCTTCATAAGCTGCCTGAGCCTTAACCTTAGCAATATCAGTCAAATTAGTGAACTCAATATCAAAAGAATTTATTACCATTTTTTCTCTTTCAAGTGGATCTAAATCAAAGACTTTTGTAGATATAACACTTTGTAGCTTCTCAATCAAATCTTTCAAGCTACCTTCCAAATTCTTGACCTTATTATTTTTCCCAATGATTTTGTTCAAAGATGTGATCAAATCTAGTTGATCAACATCATCCACTTCTTTGCTTAAATCTTCAAACATCAAACCAATCTCTCTTTTCTTTCTAGTCTTAGGGGTAAGACTGATGTCCTCTTGTGGTATGATAGGTGCAATAGGTGCACTAGATGTAGTGGCCTCTTTTGCCATTTGCTTCTTTGTTTCAATACTCTTTTCCTACTCTCCGAAAGCCAAATTGTCAACAATGTTATCCAAATTGTTGAATACCACATCATCTGAATCTAAAGTAACATTTGTTCCATTAATGTCCATAGATTCTGTGCTAATGTTTATAGGTGAAGAAGTGGGAATATCTTCAACTTCAACTACCTCTATTGCTGCCTCTACCTATTTTGTACCCTATTTCTCTACTAGTTCCACAACTGATTGATCTTTGCTATCTTTTCCCACTACCAAGTCTGCTAGCACTTGCATAATTGCTTGATTGGTTTCAGTCTTCACTTGTTCATATTGACCTCCCATTATTTGTATAATTCTTCTTTTGGTTCTTAATAGATTTCCAAGTGGCTTGAGGATCTATTTAAGGTGGTCATCATCTCTTATGTCACAGAATTCTCTTATCACATTCTCTCTCATTTTAGTATCTTCTACTTGTTCTCTCATCTTTCTGCTCACAAGTCTATTGTACAAATCTTCTGGTATTTTTCAATGAATAGTATCAAATTTCTTGTTTGTCAAAATCATATGTGTAACCATTGCATTCTCTGGATTTAATCTGTCAGAGGATCCATATAAATCATATTTTTTTGTTCATCTTGGTAAATTCTCCATGCTGCAATATGTCTTCATTAACTCTTTCTATCCTTGGTTTCCATGATTTCTTCTTTACTGTTACTTCATCATCTTTTATCTTTGCAACTCTTCTAGGGATTGGTGGAACAATTACTTTTTGTCTTTTACCCGGTCCTGAAGCACTTACCTTCATTCTTTTGCTTGGTGCTGAAGAAGAGGGTTTCTCCATCTGACTAATTTCTTCCTCCTTCTAAGGTTCTTTAACCTTTACCTTAACTTTAATGGGTTCTTGATGGTCTACACTTGATGCCAAAGGTGGGACAAATAGTATCTCACTTTGCCTTATTGCTTTTGCAGTCTTTCTTGCAATATCAAATTCCTACTCATGCATACCTGTTTCTTTTAGAATTTTCTTTATTGTAGACTCCACTCTCTTCTTTGATTATTTCTCTTCCTTAAGTGTCTTTGCTGAATCAAATTTTTCATCATATGTTCCAAATCTATTGCTATGAGAATCCAATTTACTTTTCAACAATCTACTAACACATCCTTCTGTTTCAACTTCAGAGATTTCATAGCCAAGAGGGGCTATGAATTCATGTCTAGGTTCTATTGCCTCAATGTAAGTGAAATCAGTATCAACCATAAAACATATATCATCTATGTATTTCTCAACTAGGGATGGAGGAATTCTTGATCTATTTACCACAATGTTCTGAAAATTTTTCAACACTAACTTTACACTATCATTAACCTTCTCAGTGAGATGTTTCATGTAAACTTTATTGATTCTTTCCATAGTATTTTCACCATCATTCCAATCAATAGTGTAAGGAAATCTTCTTAGCAAGTGGAAGAACATGTAAGTAACCAATGGGGAAAATCTAAAGTGAGTGTATTTAGCTTTCTTTATCTTTTCCAAATTCTGAAACAACTGTATTCTCAGAATTTCACACATATCCATAGGCTTCTTCTCCACACACATCAAATAAGCAATGTGTACCATACCTACTGCCATATCATCTTCTCTAGAACTTCCACATAATTTTGTTGTCAAAATCTTACACAAGTATCTTACATCATCTTGCTTAATCTTACTAATGACTATACCTCTGCCATTATATGTTGAACCGGTGTTATCAATCACAATCTTTCTCATGTTTTTCTCATTCAGTGGAATTGCACCAACTTTTGATAATCTAGTCACATCATGAATTAGGTCTACAGTTATGTCTATAACTATGTCTTCTAACCAAAATTTACCATTACGTATCCTACTCAAAATGATCTTAGTACATTCCTCATCATCAAATTCATATTTCATAGAGTACTTAATGATTTCATTATTTTGCAAATGTTCATAACCTTGTTTCACTGACATATCCTGATTATAAATCTTCTGATACTCAGCAGTAAAATCACTATCACTTAGGGTTTCAAACTTGCATCCAAGATAACCTTTTACATTTTCCAAATGCAAAACTTCATCTGGTACGGATGATAAAGCTAAGCTAGCATCTCTTTCTGAGGGTTCAACTGGATCTTTCTTAGTTCTAAGTCTATTCTTATCCTTAATGTTTTGAATCAATGATACATCCATGATTAAATCTGATTACTTATACTGATTCAAGATCTTAGTTGGATAAATACCTTAAATTCACAAAATTAGGGCTTTCACTTGATCAACACTTCAAACTTATGTAAATCGCTTCCAAACTTCTTTCTTCACTCTCAAAATCACTTCTAATCACTTGATAATCACAATAACTTCAATTTCAATCTTTTAACATTTAGCATTTACTCGATCTGACATGGCATTCAATCCTTTTGCCGCTAAAATGCCAAAAAGCTGATTCTGTAAACCTACAACCATAAATCTTCTTGTGACATCGCAAAATACAATATTTCTTTTTGCGCACTTAACCATAGCATTAGTATAACATAAAAAACCTTCATCTAACTGCGCAAAACTTAACTCATTCAAAATCTAATTCTACACTAATTCTAAGTTCCTAAACTATAGAAATTTACATAATTTAAGTGCTTAAAGAAGGGTTAGGTAAAGACTCATTCTTACCATCAGACACATTACCTTCCTAATTGCCTTTAGTGCTGAATATGCCTCCTTGATCTGTGCCTTTAACAAATTTTACTTCATCTTCATTGCTATAGCAACCTTTTTCTTTGTTTCTTGCATTTTCATTCCTTCTTGCATAGTTTCTAGGGTTAGGGTTATCATGATAACCTTCATTGTTCATTTTGTGAAATCTTGCCATGTGTCCAATCTTGTTACATATCTGACAAATGATTCCATTGGTTCCATATCTAGGTTCTTGTTGATTGATTTGTGTCCTGCAATTTCTAGCAATATGTCCAATTTTGTTGTATATGTGCCATATTATTCCATTTCCTCTTTTCATGTCTTCAGTTGATCTTTGATATGCATTGTTAGTATTTCTAGGCATTCTAATATTATAATTATTCTCAATAACTTTAGATCTTCTACATTCAATAGCTCTATGTCCAAAACCATGACAATTATAACAATATCCATTAAGAGGTTTGAATTGCTTACCTGTACAATGTCTTTTCATATGACCAATAGTATTACAAGAAAAACATTTACCTTTGAATTCTCTTTGCATACCTTTGGATGGTTCATCTTGCTTCAGTGGTTCTTCTTGCTTTGGTGATTCTTCTTGCTTTAGTGATTCCTTAGATTTGTTCTCATCTAACTTCTTTTCTTCACTACTTTGACATACATTCAAATCTGGTTTCTTGCTTTCACTAACTATCTTCAATGTGTTAAATCCAAGACCAGTTTTGTCATAGAATGGTTTCCCATAAGATGTTAGCTCATTAATCTTTCCACTATTTGAATATAGTCTCTCAAGTTGTTGTTTAGATTGAGTTAGTTCACCTTTCACAATCTTGTTGTATTTCTCAAGTTCATCATACTGCAATTTGACTTTATCAAATTTAGATGTTACCTTGCCAAGTTTAGATTTCAGATCTTCATTCTCATTCTTTAAACTTTCATTCTCAGATCTCAGATTGTCATTTCCATCTTTCAAACTAAGCTTCATATTTGTTATCTTCAATTCATGTTTAAGGATCACATTTTCTTTTTCTAAATCATCACAATCTTTGACAAGAATTTCAGATTCCTTCTCAAATTTCAGATCTTCTATCTTACCTTTCAATTTGTCAATAAGATTGTTTGCATCATCATACTTTCTTTTCAAAATGTTTCTTTCATCAGTAAGCATATCAATTTGTTCAAGAGCTTCTTCAACATTCTTCTCTAACTGATCCATATCCATAGAGATCTTACTCAAGCTACTAGGCTTTCCTTGAATGTTCCTTCTCTGAGTAATTGTGTTCTGATACCAATTGTTAGAAATAGGAAATACTGAGAGGGGGGGGTCAATCAGTATTTCATAAAATTTTACTTTTGCCCACTTATGGATATACCAGATTACTTTAGTGCATACAAAGCATAAGAACTTAAATAGCATACATAACAGTAAATGTAAAGAACTCATAACACATGATATGTTCTCGAGGAAACCCTTGCCAAGGGAAAACCCCATTGGGGATGGTACCCACAAAGATCCACTAATCAAAAGTATCATGTTAAGGATGTTGACCCTGTTAGGAGTCTATTACAAACATATAGTGTATCAGTCCTAGTTAAGGGACTATAGGCCTTGTTAGAAGCCTCAACCCTGTTAGGAGTTGTAGATACAAAACCTGAATACTAGATGAGCTCACTGCCCAAACAAGTAATACAAATGTTTACTGATTACAATATGGTACTACTTACAACTTCACATCAACAACTTTCACCGCTATCACAATATACAACTATCACAAGTTACATTTCAAGTATGTTCGGTACATTACAATATTACATCTTTATAAAAGATACAAACATAGTATCTTCTCCAGTTGGCTTCCAAATCTTTATTCAAGAGTAAACATATGGGATGTCGGCTCTTTATAATATTAAGTCATTATTTTGACAAGCAAAATAATCCCTTAATTCATTTACTAGTTCTGCCTTCAAAACTGCTCTATCGGCTATACACTGTCATGGGTAAAACAATCATAACTTTGTCCGTACTATCTATACTCTTCTACACACTGAGATGGGGTATCCTTAGACACCATAGAGTCTATTTTCAACTGTGAAAACTCTGATCATGCTCTAGTGGATGTCGCCAAAACAAACTGTATCAGGTGCTCTATCAAAAACATTGTTCCATACTTAGACCATTTCAGTCTGTGATCTTCCATACTTACTTTCCAGCTTATGTGATCTTCATAGGGAACATATGTTTCGATAATGACAACATCCATGTACATACCTCATCCAAATTGCCAACATGAAAATTAATGAAAATAACAACTTTCCATAAATAGCAGCTCTACACAAGATAGCCCTTATTGAAAACAAAACCAGAAATATTTTTGGGTGATGCAAGATTGCTCTTACAACCAGGATGCTCCTGCATCAGACACCCAGGGTAATTTGAGAAGTGACCCTGCCACGACTTAAGTGTGAAGATGAAAACCAAGATAGTTAACCTCCTCCCTTGTCAACCATGATGAATCTTCAATAGGTCATCCTTTCTATTTGACTAGATATTCTTCATATGTCCCATTCTTTGTGCATCTACCAATGTGACTATCCATTATATCTTCAATATCTTTTCTATCTAAATTGGTTGCTAGAATACTCTATTGTGCTATTGTGACCTCATCTTCAACACCTCCCTCATCATACTCTATCAAATCTAAAATGTTAAACACTGGTGAAATATTTAGCTCAGTAGGCAATTCTACCTCATAGGCATTTCTTGAATCATGCTTCTTCAATATCTTACATGGCTCAAGCTTCTTCATTTTCAAATTTTTGTAGGTACCAACTAGAAACCGATCCTTCCACAAATGAACCATGACTTCATCTCCAACCTGAAATTCCTTATGCCTCCTTTTCTCATTTGTCTTAGCCTTATACTGTGCATTCATCTTGGTAATGTTCTTCCTCACCTCCTCATGGATGTTCTTCAAATTCTCTACAAAATCCTTAGCTTTAGCACTACTTATTTCTCCTTTATCTATCTTCCTCAACTCAGATGCATTTCTGGGACTACTTCCATATATAATCTATGGATGATGTGATGAACTAAACTTCAAATCTATCTTCAACTCTTCACTTTCTACTAGTGTTATTGTGTGTGCTGCATTATTTGGCAAACTGGCTCCCGGAATCAAGTCCATCTGATGACTAATCTTTCTTACTGGTGGTAATCCACAGGCACATTATCACATACAATATCTAGAAACTCATTCAATAATTCTACAACTTCTATAGGTACATCTTCTACTTCATCTTTCCCAACCTTTGGAATTAAGGTAAAACACATATGTTCATTCTGCATACCATCTAAAAAATTTTCTCTATCAAAAAAATTTATTCTTGCATTACCACATACCTATTCTTCAGTCTCCTTCAATGGCTTTATCTTATGTCATACTCCATCCTTTGTTAGGGAATAGGTATTCAAAAAACCATCATGTATGGCACATCTATCAAACTACCACAGTCTACCCAAAAACATAGGACATGCATCCGTAGATATGATATCACATAGTACCTCATCATGGTACCTGCTAATCTTGAACTTTACTAGGCACTGTTCACTGAACATGACCTTGTGGTCATCCTGCACCCAGGCAACCCAATATGGATGTGGATGTTTCTGCCTCTTGAGCTTCAACTTTGTCACCATCTCTTCTCACACCAAATTATTAGTACTTCCACTATCAATAATCACATCACACCACTTACCCTCACACTTGCACCTGGTGCAAAACAGGCTCCTTCTCTACTCAGATTGATTCCCACCACTCAATAGGACTCTTTGGTTAATCAACATTTATCCTCTTTGAGCATCTTCAAAATTTGATGATCTGGCAACTTCCTCTACATGTGCAACTCTGGCCTGGCCTTCATTTCTCCTATCTATCCTTCCTTAGCATTGAGGACATTCAAATTCCTTATGACCTTCTCCACAGTGAAAACATGTTCTGTAGAAGCCTCCTCTTCTAGATACTTGTCATATTCCTCTTCCTCTCTAATCTCTATTATTCTAATCATGGAAATGACTAGAACTATTTCCTCTTTGATTTTGATTGTTACTAGTGTCATCCTGCTTTTTCAGATCTTCATTTTGATCTCCAAATGACCATCCATCGTATCATCCATCACAACCTCTTCCACTTTGCCTGCTCTCAAACTTCTTGTTGAGCTTTTCCTCTACTTTTAAGGAAAACTAGTATGCCTCTTCAATATTGTTCATTCGAACCAGATTCAGCTCCTCCTGAATGCTCATCCTCAACCTATTAAGGTAGTGGGAAACTTTCTCCTTATCAACTTCCGCATGGCCTATTCTGATGAGGATTGAATAGAACTCCTCTGTATACTCCTGAATAGATCTTCCTACTTGCTTCAAACTTTGCATCTTCTCTAGTAGGTCAAGGTCATAATCAACAGGAATGATATGTCACTTCAATTTATCCACCATTCAATCCCATCTTGTGATTTTATATTTTCCTCTTTGATTTTTCTCCAATTGAATCTCTTGCCACTAGATCTTTGCATGGCCCTTTAGTCTAGCCTTCCCAAACTTGACCCAATCAGGATCCTCGATATCTTCATACTCAAAATATTCTTCACACTCATTGATCCAGTCGGTCAATTCTTCTGGGTTAAGATTTCCTGAATATGTAGGAACTTTATTCTTAGGTCTTTTCCCAATCTTGGAAATGGCTCAAAAAAGTTATTCTTCTTCTGGAATCAAAACTTTGACTTCCCCTTCCTGATCAAAATTTCCTTCTCCTTTGGCTTCATCCTCACTTTTGTCTCTGACATTAAGATTCATTCTTTTGTGAATCTACTCTTGCAATGTTTGCACTTGTCTCTATAGTGCCCTAACCTCAAGTGTTACAACACCAGCTCTTCCACCACGTTCCCTTCATGGAGGCATTTTTGCACTTCTCACTGAAACCCTAACCACGGTCCTAGTGCAAACTACCTCACAGTCGGTGATCTATTTACATAGAAACCCTAACCCACGGTCCTAGTGTAAACTGTCTCACAATCAGCAATCTATTTACATACTCAGGAATTCCCACTTGGATACCACTTGATGAAGGGTACTCCCCTTAATACCACAAACACATAACAAAAATAGAGAAACAACAACAATTTGCAAGAACAGAAGATGGGCTTCTTATTATCTCCACAAATGTGGAATTCCAAAATTTCAAAATTACAATATGCAAAGCCACATGGGAATTTCCCTTACAATATTCTATAGGAAAAAGCCTCGAATCATTACCCAGATCTACACAGAACTGCCCCTGAACTGCCTAAGACAACACTATAGCCTTCCTTATATAGACAATTTTCCACCGACTGGGAAGGTTCTAGAATTTTAGCCAATAAGGCTGACCAAACTTAGAATTATTTTATTTTTAATTTTATTATAGCATAGTCAACTGAAAATATCTTTTGAAACTCGAACAAAATTTTTGAACAAAATTATTTTTCACCATTTCATGTCACCCAACTTCTGAAGACCATAAGTCATCATCAGTTGACATGATTGACTATTGTGACCCCATTCTGAAAATGTCACAAAGTGCTCTACAAGCTAAACTCATGCAAGTGCTTGTTACCCAAAGTTTCGACCTCATTCGAGGCCTCTAAAACCTTCAAAATTGAGTTCAAAGTTTTTGTACCCTGCTGCCAACACCGAAAATCTTTAATATCTTCAAAACTGGACCTGATCTAGCCATGAAACTTTACTGGCAGGCTGATATGACTGAGATGAACCTCTAGGGAAGAAAATAGACCATTCTGAGCATGAATGAAAATTACTAAAAATAGCAACTTTCCAGAAATAGCAACCCTACACAAGATAGCCCTTATTGAAAACAAAACTAGAAATATTTTTGGGTGATGCAAGATTGCTCTTACGCCCAGGATGCTCCTGCATCAGACACCTGGGGTAATTTGAGAAGTGACCTTGTCACGACTCAAGTGTGAAGATAAAAACCAAGATGGTTAATATCCTCCCTTGTCAGCCATGATGAATCTTCAACAGGTCATCCGTTCCATTTGACCGGATATTTTTCATATGTCTAATTCCTTGTGCTTCTACCAACACGAGTATCTAGTATATCTTCAATCTCTTTGGTATTTGAACTGGTTGCTGGAATACTCCACTATGCTATTGTGACCTCATCTTTAACATCTCCCTCGTGCTACTCTGTTAAATTTGAAATGTTAAACACTGGTGAAATATTCAGCCCAGTAGGCAATTCTACCTCATAGGCATTTCCTGAATCATTCTTCTTCAGTATCTTACACGGACCAAACTTCTTCATTTTCACCTTGTTGTAGGTACCAACTAGAAATCACTCCTTCTGTAAATGAACCATGACTTCATCTCCAACCTCAAATTCCTTATGCCTCCTTTTCTCATCTACCTTAGCCTTATACTATGCATTCATCTTGGTAATGTGCTTCCTCACCTCCTCATGGATGTTCTTCAAATGCTCTGCAAAATCCTCAGCTTCAACACTACTTATTTCTCCTCTATCCATCTTCCTCAAATCAGATGCATTTCTGGGACTACTTCCATATATAATATGTGGATGATGTGATGAACTAAACTTCAAAAATTTCTTCAACTCTTCACTTTCTGCTAGTGTTATTCTGTGTACTGCCCTATTTGGCAAACTGGTTCCTACAATCATGTCCATTTGATGACTAATCTTTCTTACTGATGGTAATCCATCAGGCACATTATCAGATACAATATCCTGAAACTCATTCAATAATTCTACAGCTTCTACAGGTACATCTTCTACTTCCTCTTTCCCAGCCTTTAGAATTAAGGTAAAACACATATGCTCATTCCGCATACCATCTAAGAAATTTCCTCCATCAATAAAAGTTATTCTTGCATTACCACATACCTTTTCTTCAGTTTTCTTCAATGTCTTTAGCTTTTGTCGCACTCCATCCTTTGTCAGGGAATAGGTATTTGCATCACCATTATGTATGGCACGTCTTTTAAACTACCATGGTCTACCCAAAAACATATGACATGCATCCATAGATATGATATCACATAGTAGCTCATCATGGTACCTGCCAATCTTGAACTTTACTAGGCACTGTTCACTAAACATGACCTTGTGGTCATCCTACACCCAGGCAACCCATTATGGATGTGTATGTTTCTACCTCTTGAGCTTCAACTTTGTCACCATCTCTTCTGACACCAAATTATCATTACTTCCACTATCAATAATCACATCACACCACTTACCCTCACACTTGCAACTGGTGCAAAATAGGCTCCTTCTCTGCTCAGGTTCATTCTCACCACTCAATAGGACTCTTCGGTTAATCAACATTTCTCCTCTTTCAGCATCTTTAGAATTTGATGATCTGACATCTTCATCTATATGTGCAACTTTGGCCTAGCCTTCATTTCTCCTATCTATCCTTCCTTGGCATTGAGGACATTGAAATGCCCTATGACCTTCTTCTCCATAGTGAAAACATGTTCCATGGAAGCCTCCTCTTCCAGATCCTTGTCCTCTTCCTCTTCCTCTCTGATCTCTATTATTCTAATCATGGAAATGAATCGAATTGTTTTCTCTTTGATTCTAACTATTATTGGCTTCATCCTACATTTTTAGATCTTCATTTCAATCTCCATATGAATGTGCACCAGATCTTCCATCACAACCTCTTCCACTTTTCTCTCTCTCAAACTTCTTATTCAACTTTTCCTCTACTTTTAAGGCAAATTGGTATGCCTCTTCAATATTGTTCATTCGAACCAGATTCAACTTCTCCTGAATGCTCAGCCTCAACCCATTAAGGTAGTGGGAATATTTCTCCTTATCAGCTTCCGCATGGCCTATTCTGATGAGGATTTGATAGAACTCCTTGGTATACTCTTGAACAGATCTTCCTGCTTGCTTTAAACTTTGCATCTTTTTCAGTAGGTCAAGCTCATAATCAACAGGATTGAACCGTCGCTTCAATTTATCCATCATTCGATCCCATCTTTTGATTTTATTCTTTCCTCTTTAATTTCACTCTAATTTAATCTCTTTCCACCAAATCTTTGCATGGCCCTTCAGTCTATCCTTTGCAAACTTGACCCGATCAGGATCCTCGATATCTTCATACTGAAAATATTCTTCACAATTATTGATCCAGTTGATCAATTCTTCTGGGGTAAGATTTCTTGAATATTTAGGAACCTTAATCTTAGGTCTTTTCCCAATCTTGAAAATGGCTCAGAAAATTTTTTCTTCTTCTAGATTCAAAACTTTGACTTCCCCTTCCTTATCAGAATTTCCTTCTCCTTCGGCTTCATCCTCGCTTTCGTCTCTGACATTAAGATTCATTCCTCTATGAATCTCCCCTTGCAATGCTCGCACTTGTGTTGGCATTTCCCTAACCTCGGGTGTTACAACACAACCTCTTCTACCATGTTCCCTTAGTGGAGGCATTTTTGTGCTTCTTGCTAAAACCCTAACCACGGTCCTTGTGCAAATTGCCTCATAGTCGGTGATCTGTTTACACAGAAACCCTAACCCATGGTCCTGGTGTAAATAGCCTCACAATCGGTGATCTATTTACACACTCAGGAACTCTCACTCTGATACCACTTGATGAAGGGTGCTCCCCTTAATACCACAAACATATAACAGAAACAGGGAAACAACAACAATTTGCAAGAACAGAAAATGGGCTTCTTATTATCTCCACAAATGTGGAATTCCAAACTTTCTAAATTACAATATGCAAAGCCACATAGGCATTTCCCTTACAATATTCTTTAGGAGAAAGCCTTGAATAATTACCCAGATCTACCCAAAACTACCCCCAAACTGCCTAAGACAACACTACAGCCTTCCTTATATAGGCAATTTTCCACTGCCTAGGAAGGTTGCAGAATTTTAGCCAATATGGCCATCCAAACTTAGAATTATTTTATTTTTAATTTTATTACATCATATTCGGCTCAAAATAACTTTTGAAACCTGAAAAAATAAATTGAAGAAATTTATTTTTCGCCATTTAAGGTGACCCAACTTCCAAAGACCATAAGTCATCACCAGTTGACCCGATTGACTATTATGACCCCATTCTGAAAAGGCCACGAAGTGCTCTACAGGCCTTAACTTGTGCAAGCACCTATCACCCAAAGTTTTGACCTCATTTGGGGCCTCTGAAGCCTTCAAAACTGAGTTCAAAGTTCCTATACCCTACTGCCAATATCGAAAATCTTCAATATCTTCAAAACTAGACCTGATCTAGCCATGAAACTTTACTGGAAGGCTGATATGACTAAGATGAGCCTCCATGGAAGAAAACAAACCATTATGAGCATGAATAAAAATTACTAAAAATAGCAACTTTCTAGAAATAGTAGCTCTACACAAGTAACCGTTATTGAAAACAAAACCAAAAATATTTTTGGGTGATGCAAGATTGCTCTTACACCTAGGATGCTCCTGCATCATATCTGAGGCACAAAAGCTAATGCAACAATTTTTTTGATCCTCTATGGTGTCTCATAATCACTTTTTTAGCATACTAACTTGATCTAAAATGACCATGGGTTATTTTAAACTTGGGTTATTTTGACCATGGGTTATTGTGTCCTTGGGTTATTATGGCGAGGTTATTGTGTCTAGGGTTATTTTGGCCGGGTTATTATGTCCAGTCAAAATATATAAAAAAATATGTAGGAAAATCATATTTATGTTACCTTTCTATGAAAAAAAGAAAAAAAGAATTTCGATATACACAGATCAAGTTAAAGCGATCCAAGTGACCTTATGTCTAAATTATAGTTACTGTCACTTTAAAACTTAATAAACTATGAAATATTGATCCAAAATGAATAAAACCAATTGCACCATTTGGATATTGAAGTTACAAATATAATCTCAAAATAATTACATCGTTATCATATTTTAAAAAAAAATTATGCTGATCCAAGTGGCAGTAACTCCTTAAAAACATAATTTATTTACACAAACCACTTTTCAAAGGAGAAGGAGAAATGAATTGAAATGATTTTTTATTTATTTTTTTAAATACTAAAAAGAAAATTCTAAAAGACTCTAGTTTACATCATCTTCAAATTCCTAATATTTTTGCGGCAACAGGTGTTCGAAAGTGAAGTTTTTTCTCAAGATGTTGATCTCTATGTCAAAGTTGGCCAAAAAGTGGGACTCACTATTGTGGGACCACCCAAGTCAAAATAAGGTTTAAAATGAATGTAGGATCATATCTCGCATTGGTGGATAGTGGAATTAGGAGTTATAATTACAAGTTGGAAATTGTTAACACGTCAATAAAAACCTACATGTTTGCAGATTCATGGATGAGAGTGTGCTACAAATATGTCTCTATGATGATAAGGCATGCTAAGTGGATGCAGGTATATGACATATGTTTTGAGTCTTAGGATAAGGTACTAAACTATTAATTATTATTGATTCATATCTGGTAAAAAAGCTACAACTAAGTGTTCTAGATAGTGAAGAAAACTTTTTGAAATAAGATAATTGATGATATGTTGATATGGGTAGTAATTTATGTTATGCTAGATAGCCATACAACAAGGAAATTTTGATAGTGCTTCAATATGTGTAGATAATACTATATGGGCATGTGATAGGATGGGTTAGACACATACACTGACACACATAATGCAATCTAGATAGGCCTGTGATAGGACAACTTAAGATCATGATGATATGTGTAGTGTAAAGCAAGATTCACGTATGATATAGAAAGAAAGAGACACAAAGATAGTGGATTGGCCCCCATAAAGGAAGACAATGAGATCAAATTTTGAATTTTTTACAAGAAAAACTTGTGGCGTAGACATCATGATTATTAGATAAAAGAAAAATTAGACATATTAGACACATAGATAAAACAACCCCCCCCCCCCCCTTGGAATGGACTATGCTACACAAAGCGGAGCATAATACATTCCAAGTAGAGAAAAGACATTGTGCAATGTCAACATATGATATTTTTTCATCAAATGTCACTTCTTGATGGGTGACATGTGATTTCCACAACATTTGTAGAAAAAAAAATGGATATTATGGATTGTCATTAGAACCCAAAAGAGTAAGGTATACATTCCCTCAACATATATCTCATCACTTCCAACTATGGCTCAAATATAAAGACGAGAGATGCCAATGCAAAACTCTATTAGATATATCATTGATCAAGGTCAAGACATAAAGGGGAGAATGCTCTCCACTATACAGATTGTCCAGAGGGGTGAATGTAATGGTTGTTTTGGGAACCCTCTAGGAAGGTGCATAAATCAAATTCATAGTCACCATGTGGATGTAGGGGCTATCACTCAACGAAGGAGGAGATACTAAAGATGTTGTGTTAAAATTTTATGAAATTTGTATAGATCTACAAATCACTATTCTCTTTATCCATAGACTTGTTATCTTTTGGTCTCCTTTTGTTCACCTTAATGGTGCCCTATCTATCTATTCTTGGATAATATGTTGAAGATGTACACAACTATATGTATCATAACCATGAATATGATGATAATGATAGAATTTGGATCCATTGTACAACTAAGGATAGAGATGACTATCAAGAAGGGGGTAAATTTCTAGAAGGGTTATTAAGTTGTCTTTTAACAACATTCAAGTATAAAAATGATGCAGGAGCATCTTGGGTCCTTGGAAATCCTGTGTCACCAAAAACATGTTTGTATTTTTTTTTGTGTTGCTCAAATCCTTCTTTGACCGAGTTGGTCGGTAGTCGATCAGTTTCCTTTGGTTACTAAGTGCGGTCAGTTATTTCACTGGCGCTCAACATTGCTTGTCTATTGGTTGGTCATCCTTTCTTACCAAGTAGTTTATTTTGAGTTCTTGTTGGGCGGAATTGTGCATTTATTATGGGTCATAGATTTAATGTTGGTATCCATCATTGGGAGGTGTATGGTCCCAGATCTGATCATTCCTTCCATTGATTATGGATTTGAAGGTCAACTCAGTTCGGTAGACTCTTCTATAAATGTAGTTGTTGAGTTAGAGTTAGGAGGGAAGTTTCAAATATAAGAGAGGAGACATTAGAATTTAGATTTGTAACAAATCCTCACATGTTTGAGGACTTCTGAGATACATTATAATATCAGTCTGTAACCAGGAAGGCCTTATAGTTGGGCATCTATGGTTCAATTTGATGAAAATTAATGAAAGACTCTGCATTCTCCCTCTCACTGTTGTTTTTGTTTGCTTCTGCATGTGTTGAGCATGCTTGGATCATCGGGGTGTGCCATCCTTTGGCCCCTTTTTTTCTCTACATTGCATTAGGTGGTATCAGAGCTAGGTTAGATCTTGATCTAGGTTTGTTGGTTCCTCTTGAAGCCCTAGTTGATTGTTGTGGGGTAGAAGATTGTGATTTGACCTACAATTGCAGAGGGTTGTCAAGATGGTTCATGGGAGGTGAGATTGAAATATAGGATTGGAATATATGCTAAGGTAGATTGCTGCTAGGTTAGAAGATGTGGAAACAACCTAGACAAGAGGTAGACATCTTGAAGATGTTAGTGATGATGAAGTTGAGGAAGAACGGGAAAATGCAGAACCTGTACCTGTGATAGATCAAGGTGAGGAAATATTTCTTAAGGATTTGACAAGTCTGAAGTCTACACCACATTTCAATCCTCCTGAGTATGGTGGAAAATTGGATTCTGATGAATTGGTGGACTGGATCACTGAGATGGAAAAGTATTTTGAATATGAAAACATTCCTGAAGATTGCAAGCACTAAGTTGAAGATTCATGCATCCCTATGGTGGTAACACCTGCAATTGGATCAGAAGAGGAAAGGCAAAGACAAAATCAAGGTATGGAATAAGATGGTAAATAAATTTAATGGGAAGTTCTTACCTTGTGATTATCAGATTAACCTAGTTAAGCGAATGCAAAGTTTGAAGCTGAAAGATAGCTTGGTAAAAGAATATACTGAGGAATTCTGTAGACTAGATATCAGATCTAGACATGATGAAGATGATGTGGAAAGAATTGGTAGATACCTGAATTTTTTGAGAGTTTCCATCCAAGAGGAGATCAGCCTGGTTCAGTTGGAAAGAATTGAAGAGGCTTATCAATTTGCTTTGAAAGGTGAGGAGAAATTGAACAAGAGATATGAGAAAAGATAAAGAGGTTGAGGTGGTAGGTTCCCTAGAGGAAGAGGTAGATCTAATGGTGAAAATGGTAGATCTGAACTTGAGAAGACAAATCGAGACAAAGGCAAGACTGAGTGGAAAGGTGAAATTTCATCCAGAGGTAGAGGCAGTAACTATTGAGGTGGTTATAGCAGAGGAAGTTTCTAAGGAACTTGTTATAATTGTGGAGAAGAAGGACATAGATCATTTGAATGTACACAAGTAACTAAGAAGACTGGTAGCAGTAGGAATGCATTGGTACAAGAAGAATCACCAAATGAACTTGAGAAGGAAAGTAATTTGATGGTAAGGAGAGAACTATGGAATGAAAGTAAAAAGGAAGATCCGGTAAGGAAAAGTTTGTTCAAGACCAAATGTAGAGTTTTTGATAAAGTTTGGAAGGTAATCATTGATAGTGGTAGCTTGGAGAATCTGGCATCTAAGGAAATGGTCACTAAATTTTAGTTGAAAAGGTTGGAACATCCGAAGCCCTATCAAATTTCATGGAGCAAGGATGAGCATACACTCCTAGTAAGTGAACAATGTTATGTGAATTTGAAGATTGGAAAATACTATGATAAGGTGTTGTGTGATATCATGCCTATTGATTGTTGTCATAATTTATTGGGTAGACCTTGGCAATATGATATATATGCTATATATGATGGGAGATTTCATAAGTAAACTATTGTGGCTGATGAAACAAACCAAATCTTGTTACCTTTGATGGAAGAACCTGTTAGTAATGTTTGCACATCTGTGAAATTTTTCTTGATGGAAGGAAGAAAGTTTGTCAAAGATCTAAAAAGAAATGATGTATGTTTTGCTATGATTCCTAACAAACTAAGTATGAAGACCAAGGATAGTGTTCCTAAAGAGATTGATAAGTTACTCACCAAGTACAGTGAAATCATTTCTGATAATGTACCTAATGGTTTTCCACCAAAAAGAAGTTTTGATCATTGTATGGATCTAATCCCTAGAGCTAGTTTATCGAATAAGAAACCTCATTGGTTAACACCTACCAAGAATCAGGAATTGAACTGACAGATTCAAGAGTTGCTAGAGAAAGGTTTGATCAGAGAAAGTTTGATTCCCTGTGTAGTACCTTCTATATTAGCACTGAAGAAGAATGGGGAATGCAGAATGTGTACTAATTCCAGAGAAATCAACAAGATAATAGTGAAGTATAGGTTTCCTATACTGAGAATGGATGACATAATGGACATTTTGACTGGAGCATAGTATTTCACAAAAATTGATTTGAAAAGTGGGTATCATCAGATCAAAATTAGAGAAGGTGATGAATGGAAGATTGCTTTCAAGAAAAAAGAAGGTTTGTATGATTGGTTGGTTATGCCCTTTGGTTTAACTAATGCACCGAGTACTTTTATGAGGTTGATGAATGAAGTTTTGAAGAAATTCTTGGGTAAGTTTGTGATTGTATATCTTGATGACATTCTGATATTCAGTAAGACTAGAGAAGAACATTTGTTGCATGTTAGACAAGTTTTGCAGAGATTGAAAGAGGAAAAGTTTCTGATAAATCTAAAAAAGTGTTCATTCATGAAAGAAGAGATTGTGTATTTGGGATTTGTTATTTCAGCTGATGGTTTGAAGATGGATCCTGAAAAGGTTGAAGCTATTATGAATTGTCCTACACCTGAAAATGCTAGTGGGGAAAGATCATTTCATGGACTAGGAAGTTCTTACAGAAAGTTCATTAGGCATTTTAGTGCAATTTGTAATGCTATGACTAAGACTATGAGAGGAGATAAATGAGTATTCAAGTGGACACATGGAGCTAATAAAATTTTTGAGACTCTAAAGTAGAAGGTTGCTGAATTGCCTATTTTGGCATTGCCTGATTTCAGTAAAGTATTTCAAGTAGAATGTGATGCAAGTGGTAGTGCAATTGGAGCTGTGTTGAGTCAAGAAGGTAAACCTATTACTTTCTTTAGTTAAAATTTGAATTATGCTAGAAGGAAATATTCTATGTATGATCAAGAATTCTATACTATTGTTCAAGCACTGAAGAAATGGAGACATTATTTGATACTGAATGAATTTGTGTTGTATACTGATCATAAGGATTTATAGTATATGGGTAGTTAGAATAAGTTGAATCAATGACATATGAAATGGGTTGAGTATATGCAGAGTTACACATTTGTGAGAAAGAATAAGAGTGGAGTCACTAACCGAGTTGCTGGTACATTGAGTAGAAGGAGATCTTTGATGATCGAGATGAAAATTCAAGTTCTTGGTTTTGATGAGATGAAATATTCTTATGAGGATGATCTTGATTTTTCTGAGCCATGGAGAAAGTGCAGAGCACCTATACAAGATCAACAAGATGCTAAATGGGATGAATATTTTATTCAGCAAGGTATGTTGTTCAAAGTCATTCAGTTGTGTATACCGAGAGGAGTAATGAGAACTAATTTGATAAAAGAGAAGCATAGTAGTGGTTTGGCTGGACATTTTGGTATTGATAAAAAAAGGAATTTTCTTAAGGAGAAGTACTTTTGGCCTCAATTGTATAAAGATGTTTAGAAATTTGTGAAAAGTTGTGGAATTTGTCAAGTTGCAAAAGGAGTAAGTCAGAATACTGACCTTTGTATATACCAATTGTTGTACCTGAGAAACCTTGGATTGACATTAGTATGGATTTTGTTATTGGATTACCAAAGATAGTAAGAGGTAATGATTCTATATTTTTTGTTGTAGATAGATTTTCTAAGATGGCACATTTTATACCATGTAGAAAGACATCAAATGCGATACATGTAGTGATGGAATAGGATAAAGTGACTGAGAGGGGGGGGTGAATCAGTCAACCATAAAACACTTCTCAATTAATTCTTTCCAGATCCCTTAGGATATCTTAACAATGTTATCTGTTTTAGCACTCGGTAAATAGATTGCAGTAACTTTGAAGATGCAGAAAGTATTAGCAAAATTATCTTTAGATATTCATCAGCACATGTATATGATTGAGAAAGCAATTAAGAACACAAGAGACACAAGATTTAACGTGGAAACCCAATATGGGAAAAACCACCAATGTATCTAGATACTGATTTTCACTTTTCTGAAGTGATGCCCGGTTAGAAGCCAACCCGATAAAAGGTTACAAAACACACTGTTAGGTGTGACCTTGTTAGAGGATTTAAAACACCCTGCTAGGAGTGGCCTGGTAAGAGGTCTTGAAAACAATTCAATGGAATTGTCACCTTGTTAGAGGATTTACAATATGGTTGTTAAACCAACTCGGTTAAGAGATTTAGAATTCACTGTTACAATGATAAGAAGGTAACAATGAAAAATGACCTGTATAATAATGCAACTATCTTGCTGATTACAGATCTCTGTTCTGCATAAGTCTGATCCTGTCTGATCGAATAAATCTCTACTGCACCTCAAGGATATCTGAACATCCTTCACAAATTCGCATACACCTTTCCTGCTTTTCTTCTGTAAAATCTTCTGCTATATTTTTTCTTTTCACATTTGACCTTTTATTTATATGATTTTAGATTTGTCAAATCAACATTATTTAGTATAACAGTCGGCTGAAATAAGCAAACTCTATTTGCAAAAATCCTTCAAGGGCCGACAGTGCTCGGTGACCATAACTTTCTATAATCTTTTGGAGACCGAGGGAACTCGGTAAACACCGACAATCTTTTACCTTCGATAACCGACTAAACTCGGTAAACACTAACTTTTCTTCGATAACCGACTGAACTCAGTAAATACTAACTTTTCTTCGATAACCACCTGAACTCGGTAAATACTAACTTTTCTTCGATGACCGACTGAACTCAGTAAATACTAACTTTTCTTCGATAACCGACTGAACTCGGTAAATACTAAATTTTCTTCGATGACCGACTGAACTCGGTAAATACTAACTTTTCTTCGATGACCGAGTGGACTCGGTAAGCACTAATATTCCTGTCTGGCAGACCGACTGAGCTCGGTAGAAACTGATTGCTGCGGACTATGACATTGTGTGACATCAAAGACAATACATAATTGAGTAGCAATTTCCTTCAGACAATTGTTTCCAACATGTAGTAGATCTTTTCTTTAAGGAAATTGTCAGATTGCATGGATTATCGAGGAGTATTATCTCTGACCAAGATAATAAATTTGTTGGATACATTTGGAAGATCCTTTGGAAAAATTTTGGCACTAAGTTGAAGTATAGTTCTACATTTCACCCACAAACCGATGGACAGACTGAAGTTGTAAACAAAAGTTTGGGTAATCTTTTGAGATGCTTAGTTGGAGACACACTGAGTAGTTGGGATTCTATGTTAGCACAAGCAGAGTTTATATATAATAATTTAGTGAATAGGAGCACTGGAAAGACACCATTTGAGATTTTGAATGGCACACAACTGAGAGGTATATCTGATTTGAGAGACATTGATGATGAGAGTAAGAGGAGTGCTGAAGGAGTGAAATTTGCTGACTAAATGAAGACATTGCATGAAGATGTGAAACTGAAGCTAGAAGAGAATAATAAAAAAATACAAAGACAAAGATGATAGATCCAAAAGACAAGACTTTTTATGTTGGTGATGAAGTGATGGTTCATTTGAAGAAAGGTTAGTTTCCTGTTGGTACATATGGAAAGCTAAAGATGAAGAAGTTTGGACCTTGCAAGATTTTGAAGAAATTTGACAGTGGAAATGCATATGAGATCAAGTTACTTAATGATATGGACATATCACCTATTTTCAACATTGTTGATTTGTATGAATATCATGAATCTGATGAAGAAATGATAGTACCAATAGAGTATCCTAAGAAGTAGAATGAAGAAGTGGAGCAGATTTTGAAAGAAAGAGTTGGCAAGAACACAAGAGAAAAATAATATATGGAATATCTAGTAAAGTGGAAGAATAGACCAATGGAAGAAATTTCATGGATTTCATAGTCTGAGTTGGATGCAGCTCAAATCATACTTTCTATTTATGATTCAGAGAATCATTTCAAAATAACCCCAGGTGTCTGATGCAGGAGCATCTTGGGTCCTTGGCAATCCTGTGTCACCAAAAACATGTTTGTGTTTTTTTTGTGTTTCTCAATTCCTTCTTTGACTGAGTTGGTCGATAGTTGGTTGGTTTCCTTTGGTTACGAAGTGTAGTTGGTTATCTCCTAGGTGGTTAGTTGTTTCACTGGTGCTTGGCCTTGCTTGTATATTGCTCAGTCATCCTTGCTTACTAAGTAGTTTATTTTGAGTTCTTATTGGGCCGACTTGTGCATTTATTATGGGTCATGGATTTAATGTTGGTCTCCATCACTGGGAGGCATGTGGTCCAAGTTCTAACTATTCCTTCCATTGATTGTGGATCTGAAGGCTGACTTAGTTCAATAGAATCTTGTATAAATGTAGTTGTTGGGTTAGAGTTAGGAGGGCAGTTTTGGATAGAAGAGAGGAGACGTTAGAATTTAGATTTGTAACAAATCCTCGCATGTTTGAGGACTTCTGAGATACATTGTAATATCAGGCTGTAACTGAGAAGGCCTTACAACCCGGCATGTATGGTTCAATTTGATGAAAATTAATGAAAGACTCTACATTCTCCCTCTCACTATTGTGTTTGTTTTCTTCTGCATGTGTTGAGCAGGCTTGGATCATCAGGGTGTGCCATCCTTTGGCCCCTTTTTTCCTCTGCCTTGCATCAAAAAATTCCTATGAGTTAGATATCCTTGTGAATGTATAAGATCTTTTTCAAATTTATTTCAAAGTAATTCATTTCAGTGGGATGTGGTAGTTTCATAAAATTGGTCATAGCCTTATTCTTATGACACCCTCAAAAAGTATAGGCCCTCCATAGGCATTTGAAGAATAATCTACAATTTGAGCCATATTGTTTTGATAATTTTTCAATGTATTGTAGAGGAAAGTAAAATTTGGGTACCTATTCAATGATAATTTCTCCCTTAATGCCTATTGGAGGTTGCCAAGAAAAATCCTTGGAATATTAGTGCCATGAAGGGCATAACGCTCCTTTGTAGAAATGTATTTGGTACCTTAAGATAAAATTAGTTATCTTCTCATTCATTTTTTTCTTACAATGAATGATGTATGCTATAGTCATCTGGCTCCCTATTTTGTCTTAAAACTAAGTGAGGAAGACATCCATTAGGTGATCTAAAGTTCCAATGGAATAATGTAGAAGATAGCTACACCATTCCATAGTGGTTCCCTTAAGGGGCTAGATGAATAGTTTGAGCAGTATGTAACTGATATTATGGTAGTTGGTACACTAAGCTAAGAATGAATCAATGTGAATATGGGGATCTTCATCACCACTATATCTTTCAAAATTTAGGGACTTAGTCCCATGTAGTAACAATGTATTTAAAACCTACATGGGTAATGGACTATGATTATAGAATGGATTGTGAGAAAATTTATTAGCCCCATTAAAAAATTTCTAGCTATTATTATAGTTGTCCCATATTCTCCAATATGGTGTTTAAGACAAGATTTCCATGCAAGTGAGGAGGAGGTAGATTTCCTCCACCCCTGGGAAGAGAAGATGATTTGATATTGAATCAGCCTCCTCCATCACCCCTAGAACTCCAATTTTATCCAAAGTGATTCTTTCTTATGGTTATATTAGGGACATGACCAATACTCCTAGGACAATGCTAAGAGTAGAGTCTACCATATGCACTAATATCTTAGAAATTGTGAGCCCAATCTATTCTCAAGTGAGGTTCAATTGATTACCTTCAGAGTTTAGATAAGGGATGGGACTATTATCATCCACAATCATTCCCAAAGATAGGAGAACTTCAAGTGCTTCTTTATCTGATACCAACAACTCCCTAACATTATAGATGGAATCTCTAGCTTCAGGACAAACATCTTTCTTCTTAAGGAATTATTCAACATCTCTTAGATTTCCCTCAAGGTACTAAATCTTATCAAATTATACAATAAGTGTTTATTCATAGTCCACTATAGGGGATTAGGTGGAGAGCTATTTGGTGTGAAATTTTAGGATCCTACCATTATAGAGGTATTAAACCCCAATATTGGTCTTGTATTGAAAAAGGATCCATTTGTGTCATTAGGAACCATATTCTCAGTAAACGCGAGACCTTCTCTACTAGGAATATATTAGTTAGGAATAATTCTACATCTCATAGACCTTCGCACAATTTTGTTTGAATTGGTTTGGATTGAAAGCTCATAGAATTTTACAACATGCAAACTATTAGAATAGTGTATCAAGAGTAGGCTTCACATTGGGTTCACCAAAATGTTTAGAAGGAAAAAGTGTACCAACCTAGAAAGTGGTTAAAGTCACAAGGGATGAACCTTCCCTTGTGCCACCTTACTTCAACTAGCATGCATAGCTAGGGGGATTGATTGTTGTTTTGTTATAGAGAGGTTTGATGTGTTTAAATGAAATAATTTTATTTAAACCAAGACTTAATGAAATTAAATGCTAATAATTCAAGTATACTAGATGATAAACATATTTAGATTATAAAAATTAAAAGAACTACCTACAAAAAAAAACATTGAGCTCTACAAGCTCACTGTCCTCGATGCTAGCATAGCTCAGTGATGATAGTGCAAGTATAGGACAATAGTGTGATGCACTAGTGTCATGTATGGATAGAGTATAGAGACAACTACAAAAATTTGAAAAAAGAACTAATAAATATTGAGATAATATTTGAAATAATAATTGATGAAGTAACATAACAATAGAAATTACTATTATGCTATGAGTATAATGATAAAAGGAGAGAGAAGGAAAGAGTGGCACTTGGATTCGATGTTCATTGGAGTTGATATACTAAGTTCTCACTTACAATAAAATTGCACACATGGAAACAATAAAAATGTTGGGGTTTTTTGTTTGGAGACTTTCCTCAGTCAACTCCTTATTTTAGTGTTTCCATCTCCATAGTAGTTAGATTAATTTGGATTCTAAAGTAGGTGAAAATAAGGCATGATAAGTGGATGCATCATTGTCCATAAGGAAATTTACCACATGACAATCAACCTTAAGGAAAGAATTATCTCCAAAAGGGATCCATTGAAAAGGAGGATTAGCTATAAGGAAAGCATAGTCTCCAAAGGAATCCATTGAATAATGCATAGAGAATGATAATTTAATGAAAAGAATAAATCCAAGGAAAACATGATCTTCATGGTCACCAAAAAATTGAATTTCTCTGTGCATGTGTCCAAAATGTGAAACAAGGAGCAACATGTATGCCCCCATGTTAAAATGATTATGAATGCTTTAATGAGAGAAAAGGATTTAACAAAGCATACATGCACCCACAAGACATTTCCACTATGATATGTCCCTGAGAAAGGAAAAACCAAGTGAAATGAAGCACATGAAAAAAAAGAGAACAAGGGAATATAGTGACTCTAGGGTCAGTACGATCATATGATACCTCATGTATATCAATAATTATGGAATAATTAATTGAAATCATTTCCCAATGGTAGAAAAACTATGACAATATTGAAATAAGATCACTTAAGAGATAAAAAAAAATAAAAAATGGTTGAATAGATGATAGATACCATTTTGCATTATCCTTAATCAAACAACACAAAGGCACATTTATGATGTAAAAGAACATACACAATATAACATGTATACAAAATATTAAAAATATAAGATATAAATAGAGGAATGTCACAATAGGTTGATTTATTTATTCCATTGTGTCAATGGAGAAACAAGGAAGGTTTAAAGAAATATAAACAAAACATATATCAAGTAGTACATTACAGGGGAAGCACATGACAAACTAGAGAGCACATAAAAGAATGGTCTACCATACAAGAGGAGCTAGTCAAGCATATTTCCTATCCAACATCTCAGCCTTTACTATTTAGGAAAGGTGAGGAACACACAAGGGGTGAAATGTCAAGAACAAAGATGGATCCATCACAAGTTCAAAAAAAGGACCTGTTATACACTAAGTTTGCACCTCTGTCTCAAGCTCTCTTGGTCTTGATAACTTAGTATAACATGGGAATCATCTCCAGGTTGTGGGACCTATGCTAACTAAGATGAAACCTCCAGGTCCTAGGCTGGTTCCTCTTGGATAATCACCTTAATTTGCTTCTTGATAGGAAAATTAAATCTTTTTGAGGGAAAGGGATAGAAGGAATTCTTGGAAGGGAAATGACTAAAAAAGCAAACTACCTACTAGGTGATGCACTGAAATTAGGGTTTGGATCTCAGTATAGAGGAATGAAACCAATGGAGGAATTAGGTCTAATAAGTCACAACTCACTAGATAGGCTTGCATAAGTGTTTCATAGGAGGGCCTGAACAAAAGACTCAACCTATGACCTACAAACAAACATCCTCTTTTGCAACTAGGTGTAGGAATGAGACAAGACTGCTAGGGGTTTTAGTATACCCACAAAACATCTAAATCAGATTAGACATGGTAACACACAAAGTTACAGAAAGTGAGAGGGACAAGGAACCCCAATTTCCATTAACAGCATTCATAAACTTTAATCCAATAAGAGATAATCAAGACAATGAAGACAGAGATAGAACAAATATCACAAGTACCTCAAGAATGCCTTAATCATCAATGGGAAAATATAAAGAGTAGAAGACCAGAGGGTAGAAAAAATACCACAGATGGCTTTCTAAGAAAAGATGACTTCCTTGCAGAAGTGGGCTTCTCTCCTTTACAAAAATGAGCCTCCTGGGCACTAAGGCTCTACAAAAGCAATAAATACCTCCTCAATTGCATGGAGGCAAGAGTCCAAAATTGACCTAACCAGAGTTACAAATTTTACAATGCATTAAACAAACCCTAAAGGTACAAAATATCAACTTTCCTAAAAATATCTGGCAAATAGATCATATCATTTCTTTTGCATATTGATCTTGTACTGAGCTCACCTGCAGACATGACAACCTTAATCCATCTACCCACCTGCAATTCCACCAAGTCATGAAGGCCTCAAAAATCTGATCTTATAGATATTTCAAAATGATAACCCTGCAAAGGTGGTGCCAAACCATTTAGCACCTTCGACATGACATGGTACCCTGCAACGCCAACCAATAGTCATCTTCATTGCTCTCTCAACCATAACCGTCCTAAGAATTAAATTTTTGAGCTAACTGACATCGTGCATGGCCGAAAAGATCAAAACCCTAGGAAAAACCTTCACAAGATATTTGAATTTAAAGGTTAATGGCTAGCCTGGCCATTTTAAAATGTGACCATCGATGAGAAACCTTTCCCAATAGATCTACATCACTCTCTCAACCATAACCATCCTGAGAATTAAATTTTTGAGCTAACTGACATCGTGCATGGCCGAAAAGATCAAAACCCTAGGAAAAAACTTCACAGGAAATTTGAATTTAAAGGTTAATGGCTAGCTTGGCCATTTTAAAATGTGACCATTGATGAGAAACCTTTCCTGGTAGATGAACAGCCATGACGTGCTAAAAAAATGACTTAAAATCCCCTCTAACAAGTCAAGACCACCGTGGAAGTCAACAGCCAATGAAACGTGAGAAAATCAGTATGAGGACCCACCTTAACTTTTCTCTTCTTTAAGTCACGAAGAACTCTTTTAAACCCTGGGCCCAGACCCACCACTTGGCAATATTTTATTCACTCTGGCCGCTTTGTAGGCATACACCTCGATAGTTCTCTGACAACAGACCCACAATCTCCAAGATTCCAATCTAACGGCTAGTCTCATCTCCTCATGACCTCAGAAGATTCTTTCAGATTATACACCTACCATAGATTTCATTAAGTTGGGACCCTTCTGACACATCAGTCCACCTGGGAGTCCTCATCAACATTTGGTAACCAATCACATTCAAACATATCAGCACACTTGGCAATGCAGTCCCATAATCCTCTATTCACTTCAGCCAATGAGAAGATGACATGTCACCCTGACCTGGCATCAGACCCACCTGAAAGAGCCTTGAACACTTGGCAAATCTGACGGCTGTCTTATAATCTCATGTTCTGACACCAGCCTATACGAAGATACGCCAGCCGTTGATCTTTCTAACCGGGACCCCACTAAAGTGACCGCTGGACTTCCACACGAATACACGACTGAAGAAAAGCTAACCGTCCCTAGGTCGCAAGAAATTAAATGGTGACTGGGAAATACTTAGCGATTATCAGAATTGATGTATTCGCTAAGTCACCAAATAAAAAGGGGACCACTGGAAAGAAAAAGAGAACTGGCGACTGAGCCAATAGGAAATTAGCACACATGGGAAATGTAAACCTTTATTGGCTGAAAAAGGTAATGAAGAATTATAACGGGCCAAAGGGTTTTGAGGGTTTTAAAAGGTTTCAACACAACGGCTAGATTTTATGAATATTTGACTTGTAGACTAGGGACATAACAAATTTGCAAACACCAGAGAACATGGAATAAATTCGTGAAAATTTCAAGGATGGTAGACATGGTAAAAACAGAGGCCTGGATATGGCTTTCAGCCAAATTTGAATGCATATGAAAATTTGGGTAACAGGACCATGCTCTAATGATGAGTTGGTTTGTTTTTTACTAGGAGCAAGTGATAACATTTATAAAAAAATGGTAGGTTAGTCATGATTAACATTAGTAAGCTCAAACATATCATTAAAAATCGTTAGCTTTAAAATCATTTGTAGTACAAAGATTACAATGGTCATCTTCATTAGAAATATCTTCTTCATCCAAATTAATTACAAAAAATATTTTATATGAAAAAAAATCATGTTAATTTAATTTAATTTTCTTTAGATTAACTTCCTCCCTAAAGATATGTATAGGTTGGCCAAAGGGAATCAAGGCATTATAATATATATTATGGAAGGAAATTTTTTGTGAATCAATCTCAAAATCCCTAGCACAACATCTATGACAACGGTTAGATGAATTAGTTACAATAGATTTTGTTGGAAATTTGGTTTGTTTTAGTATCAATCAACATAGGATCCTTTTCACCCTTGGAAGGAAGAACAAAAGGAGTTGTACTAGGTTGAGAGATAAGAGATGCAACATATTTGTTTGATATAGGTGGTGGGACTAAAGTATAGGTAGGAGGAATGGAATGTGTGGGAAGGAGTCCAAGTCTAGGATGATAAAATGAGACTACCTTAGGGTTTCTAAGTTCACAAACATTTTGGGTTATGAATTTTTAATACAATAAGAAAATATTATCTTGGCAAGGTTGAATAAGTTGAGACATGGAAGGCCAAAAGAATTCAAGGTAAAAGTTTCCTTGACTTGGTAAAGATTGATAAAGACTATGGTTAATGGTGATTATTTATCCATTATGGAAAAATTTGAGCTATTATAGATAGGAGAGATAATAGATCTGGTGGAAGTTAGACAAGGAAGCCCGAGTCTAACTTGAAATTGATTAAAAGTTGGGATGATTTAAAAAAAATGAAATCTAAAGTTTTCTTACCAATTTCAATAGTAAAGGTAATGGAACCATGGGTAAGACAAGGGAAACCAATAAAATTATTAACAATCACATATGATTTATCATAGAAGTCTCAATGAAGTTGTCTTGTATAAAGATGTTATTTAGTTATAACATTCACCATGCGAGTAGAATCTATAGGGAATCCTTGAGAGTGAAGGCCATTAATCATTGTAGCAATGTAAATTGGAGCATTGGGTACACGAATAGTCTAATTAGGATCAAATGTAATACAAGTCTAAATTTTTGGCATGGGTTTAGGTTTGGATTAATCAATAAGGTTGAAAAAAATGTTGGCACTACACATATGATCAAAATTAACGGTAGTCATAGGTTTGGGAGACTCAAAAAAATTAGTTTAAGAGGAAGGTAAAGAATGGTAGACTCAATGGTTTTGTTAGAATATGACTGTAAGGGATTAGTATATTAGTATAGATTTGAAAAAAATTTAGGAGGGGAAATTTTTTTTTTTCCTTGATCATTAACACCCTCAATAGTTATAGCATTATAATAAAAAAATATCTTGACTATTCTTCTTCAAATGTAAAGACTTTTTAGTATCACAATTGGGTTGATGATGGTAACAACAAACTGCTTTGAGATTAAAGGATTTAGATCTATTTTCTAGGATGGAATAACTAATTTCATGGAAGGAAGTGTAAACATATTAACATTAATCATATTTATCATCATATTATGCAATGGTTGAGAAAGAGATGTGAAATTATGAGATGATTTAAAAATAGATGAAAAAGGAGACGCACCTTTGAATGCTGCTACCACTTGTGCATAAATTTTGTTTGATAAATTATCAATCTTGATGAACCATTTAGATTTTTGAAACTTCTAGAATGGCTAGTTGGTGACATCACTCTTATCAACTAGACCCATTGTAGTAGAGGTCTCTAATTGACTCACTTTAAGATGATAATTATGAATCATTGGGCAAAATTGATTAAAGGATATAAATTATGAAAGCAATATCTTATCTCGAATTTCTTTTTCAAAATTAGAAATGAATAATTATCAAACATCAATAACATGGACATAATAAGAAATATGAGCATGCAAATGTTTAAATATAGTAATGAAATTGCTCACTTTTTCTTTAACATCTTGTTTACAATACATCAAATCGGTCAAAGAAATCTTATTACCAATATCATTTTCAATTTGTTGAATTAAGGTTTTAGCGAGTTTTTGAAATGAAAATAGAATAAGGAGGAAAAGAATGATATCATTATAAGGCCTTATCTCTAAATTTTCTACTAAACTATTTACCTATAAGATTATGATCATGATAAGTCAATACACAATGTTTGAAATTTATTCACATGAGTCAAGGAAACACTTTTTCTAGTATAAGTCTCCAAATGAGGTATTTACATGTATTGAGGGATAACAATATGCATGATGCCTACAGTGAAAGGATTAGTAATGTCACGAGTGAAAATATTGAATTTGGATTGAGTTGTGGAGGTAATTTGATGTTTCAAGGATGATACACTTTGGGAAATACTATTGATAATGGATTTGGTGGAAAGAGTAGTATTACACATGTGTGAAAGATTTGGAACATTATGGGAAATGGAAGGAGAATTGGAATATGAAAATGGGATAGTATTGTAAGTAGGTATGAATGATGGTTGTGAAATACATGCAACCATTGTATGAAAGATGGGATTAGAAATAATTCCAAGAATGACATGTGTAGGATTAATATTTTAAATGAATATAATAATGAGGGGTGGATTATATTTATGAAAACTAGGTAATGAAGCATGACTAGGAATATAAGTCTCAACACTAGTTATAGGTTGGGATGGATTAAGATCACAAGCACGATATTTAATAGGTTTAACATTTTCATGATTAAGATTGGAAATAGCATGCAAAAGATAAAAACCATTCTCATAGTTGTCAATTAAACTTATCATACCTTCTACTAAGGAGATGGATTTTGTATTAGAGTTTTTTTAACGTAATCATTTCTAAAAAAATCATGGGAAATGTTTTGCACATGAATAGGATCCTGAACAGTTAAGGTTATAAATTCATCATGAGAAGAGTGTGAAGATAGATTCTCAACAATATTTGGAATCTCATTAGTAGGCATATTTTTATCAATATTCCTAAGGAGCATAGAGGAGTCAAGATCAAAGGAACCCATAATTCTATGACTTCTTCTCACCGAAATACTATAGGTAGGAATCAATGTTATAAAACTCATGCACAAGGAAATAAAAGAGAGATATGTCCAAAAATTACAAGCACAAGTAGAAAATATAAATAAAGATGGAAACATTCATCAATTTCATGCAATACAAAAATAATTAAGCATAATCAGACATAACACCTAATGAAAAGCATATATAACTATCAAATAAAAAGTTAAATGCATAATATCTAAACATCAAATCATAAAATAAATATAATGCATCAATTTAACAAAAATGTAACATAAAATAATGTGGTTAGGAAGAAAATAAGGGGTTCTAGAGTGGTCCCCTAAAGAAACACCTAACCAATCCTTAAAACTATATTCAAGGGAAGATTATTTAGTAGACCCAAATAAGACTCAAATGCTAAGAAGGTGCAATAATCCTTTATATTAAAAATGTGTGGATTTGATTAGGAAGATATAATTGAAAGATGCATGATAGATGGCTAGAAAGGATGAAAAGAGAAGTTTTGGGATACATAGAATGACATAAATTAGACAAATTAGTATAGATGCTAGAAATGAAGTCCAAATGAAGTAAGTAACCTATAAAAGAAATTTGAGGTAGATTTGGGGGCACTAGGTTTCCTGGGTCGACCTATTATCAGGATTAGGACACTAGGGTTGACCTATTCCCTATACTTCCAACTGATTTTAGTTGCAAACTATCTATGAGATCCTAAAATTTCTAGATCCAATCCAATGTGAATTCTCCATGTACTCACAGATAGAAAACAAGTAAAATATTATGTAGAAAGGGGTTTTCTCTAGTTAAACCCTAGTTGAGGAATCAACCTTGGAATTGAAATTAAATATGCATGAAAGGAAATTTTGTAAATATAAAGTAGATATTATATCTATAATGTAAATTATTATACCCTCATAAATGGGCTTTGAGGTCATGATGTCCATAAAGATGCTTATAATTTATTACATGTTAATGTATATAATTTGTTGATCTTAGAATGTAGAGAAGAATCAAGGATGCCCTTCACAAATGCATAGATCTACAAATACTCCTCAGAGATCTTTAATGTTATTATGTTTGATTGACTCTTTCCATGATGAATGGATCAACAAATGTGGATGGAAAAAGGATATTCTTTCTTGATTGAGGGCTCATGTACTTGGCCTTCAAGAGAGAGATAAATCTTACTATGTAATATCTTGATAAGATTACCTACAAATGATTTCTTGGATGTTTGAAATCTTTCTTGAGAATTCTTAGATGCTTGAACACTTCTTTAAATCTTGAGAGTGATTTAAAATATTGATCATGGTTACCAAAAAGAGGAGAGATAGGTTACTTGTATACCTATCAAAATATTTCAAAGCTTAAAATGTGGAGGAAGTTGAGGAAGTTCTAAATTTTCTACTTAACCAATGAGACAAGCACCTTTTTGAATTTCGGGAAAAAAGCCAAAATATATTAAAATTTGATCCATGGGTTAGCTAGGTAGAGAAATGCTAGAATGATAAGTGGTATGGGGCTGGATCAAGCATAATGGACATGAAAACATGAGAACACTAAGAAAATGGGGCCCAATTGAGCATCTAATTATAGATGCTTATAAATTAGAACAATTCAATAACATTTAAGGAAACCATATTTATATGATAATCCTATAAAAATTTCACATACAACTTCAATTATTCTACATTATTCATGCATATCTACCAATAAATTTCCTAAGGGTTGTCCATTTCTTGTTCCAAAAGGTTCTATTTTTGGCACTAGATGGGAGTACATTTGAAAATTGGTTGGGTTGGAAAGTTGACTATTGTCTACGAAGATAATAATAGCAGGATAAAATGATTGAAAATAATAATATTTATTTGGGTTTGAAGGACATAAAGGTTAATGAGACGTACAACATCCATCTAAATGGTCAATGCTTAGTATATGCGAGTAAACTCCAACTTTATTTCTGTGGAGGAAACATTTGAAATAGTGAATTGAAATCATTAGAGGGGAGGTCAAACAAATAAACATCAAATTATGGAATCTCCTAATTTGCAATTAAGCATTAGAAATTTATACTAATGAAGGTGTGCATCGCCACAACAATATTTTGCCAAGTCAAAAAGCCAAAATATTTCATTTGAAAAATACCACCTATTATGACCTTACATTATTATAGTGCAGTATTTAAATAAGAATTATTTTACCTAATATTACTACATCTTTAATATATCTAAGAAAAAATTTACAATGATATGATCACATAATTACAATAGAAGATTCATATGTTGATATACTATTAATATATCTTATTTCTCATTTCATTCACAATCCTATTCTTATGTTATTCAAGTAAAATTTTCTTTTATATTTTCTATATCATATTTCTATTATATTTTGTAAAAATAGGTTTCGAAGGGACCTAAAATCCTTTACAAGTAGATTTTGATGAGTCATATTTCTATTATGTTACATGATATTGTAATTATATATTTTCAAATTAATAATATTTATCTTCATTGTAAGAATTTTCCGAAGGCAAAGAATAAAGTGCCCAGATCTAGAAGCTCAAAAGATAGCACAAGAGAGACAAGATGATGAAATGAATATCTCAATAATGATCAAATGATAATCGATAATGGATGAATCATAGATCCAATAATCAATCTAAGTACAATGTAGGAGTGCCTGAATATATAGGCAATGTGATAAGACTACATGATAAGGAGATGATAAGCTATCAACCACACTAGGTGGAATCACATGTCCACCAAAGATGGATCATCCTCCATTGTACATCAAAGTATGTGCAATATGTGCAACAATAAGAGGATGATAATTTGATAAGAGCACTAAAGGTGGATATCACACATAAATAGGTATGAGATGACAACTATCACCATCTAAAGTGGAATTTCTCCTAACCATGGGCTAAAATGAAATGCAAACTCCTAGGTGTATCAATGACAACTAGTATGCAAATGCATTATCCTAAGTAAACTTAAGTAAAGTTTAACTAGTAATATTTAATTACACCAACATCCCCCCTTAAGTGAAACTTAGGGGAATGCACTTAAGCTCACAATTCCAGATGACAATGCATGATGGGTCCCAGATACTAGGCCATATCAGGTACCCATGTAAAAATTGTAAGAGAAATCCAATGAAATCTCTCATAAAGTTGGGAAAGAAGAAAAACCTCATTGGAAAAACCCTCTCCCCAAAAGAGAGATGAAAAAATAGCATGCATGAATGGATGGAGTAATCAAGACCCCCCTATTATGACATACATAATTCAATATACAATAAAGAATCCCCCAAAATGAAGGAAATAAGGAGACATGATATCCCCCATAATGATTAATCTCCTCCATGGATGGCGAGTGCTTGAAGGAAAAACATAGTCCAATGCCTACAAACAACATTTCTCCCCTTAGGAAGAAGATACACTAAGTATAAATGAAAGAAGGATTCCCACTGTGGATAGGAAGAAGGAAGGAGAATCCAAATGAAGTATGATATCTCTAAAGTATGTTCATGTGTCTCAATGTCCTTGGTTGATGAAGATGCCACAAACCAATTAGGAGCAAGCCCAATAGAAGAAGGTAAAAAACAAGGAACCAATGGTAACTGATCCATGTAAGAATTTGGATCAAACTCCAAAGACAAAGATGCATCCTCAAATGAAGAAGTAGGAAGAGAAGAAAGGAAGCCCCCCCTCAGTGTAGAATGTATACCCATGATAGATTCTCCTAGATCAATGTAGAAAATGCACTAATAAAATTGAATTATGTTCCTTCCCTTACGAAGAATCAAGTCCATAGGTGTATCGATGAATCATCCCAAATCCCTAGGAAGAATCCTCAAATTTTATGATGTCTAAGAGAACTGAATAGGAATCTCCAACACATGAGTATGATCAACCTAAACATGAAATGTGACATCTCAAGTGAAGTTTCAGACTCATGAAAACCAATCTCCAAAGACTCAAATGTATTCTCTAAAGTGAAAAAGACATTCTCCAAATGTTGTATAAAAGGATCCACAATCATGTCAATCTCTAAATAATGATGAAGTGAATGATGAAGATGAGGATCAGAGTGTTCCCTCACAACAACTGAAGAACAATCATCCCTATGAAAGAGAATATGAATGTCATCAATGAAGTCTCCCAAGTCCTTAATGTAGTACTCCACAAAAAAACTTGCAATGTTTGTCAAGTCATCCCATGGAACTATAACTGGAAGACAAAGATAATCCTACTGCACTGAACCATGAGCATCATCAAGAGAAATGATCTCAAAAGAAGGAGCTACAACTAGAGTTTCTTGACCTTTTGGGAGTGGAGGAACATGAGGATCTCCATACATTTATCAAATAATAGTCCAAATAACAAGAATAGACTTTTTCTGATTTTTGTAGTCATCAAGAGAATCCATAAAATCCATATCCATATTCTAATAGATAACATTAATAAATTTTGAGTAAGAGTCCCAATCAAAATAAGGAATTTTAGGTCTATACTCATACAAAAAGGGCGACAGATTATGGTCACTAAGATAAGAAAGAACCAATTCACTCCATTTCTTATAGTTTCCTCTTTTCAACCTAATTAAACCATCCATGATGCACTTCTCACATGAAACAATGAGATCAACAAATCAATGCACCCCCAAAATGCAATGAACCAAAGAACCTCCCTAAAATAGATGATTTTACCATTTTATATATAGTGTGTACAATTGTCACTTGCCAAAATGAACCAAAGTGGACTTCTAATTTTGATGATTACAATAGAAAATATGAAGCTATGGTAGACTCAAACAAATAAGACACGGGACCACTCAAGGATCTAACAAATTACAAGTGCCAAAATAGGCTACAATAGACCAAATGCTCATTGTACTATGTCCACTCAAAATTTATCCAAACTAATACCAAATCTGGCAAGTAAACAAAAAATCATGCAATTTCAAAAAAGATAGGACCTGAAAATGTGTCCATATGAGCTTGAATGAAGCCTCTAAAGTTGTAAAAATTGGGATTTGTGATTTTCAAAAAACATCAGGAACATAGATCAGAAACCACCTCTTCCATTGTTCATGAAATTATACCCCAAAACAAAACAAAAATGCTTAAGAAAAGGAGTCCAGATGACTGAGATATCATTGTTTGAAAACTGCCTCTGAAATTATTTTTTTCAAAATTGTCATTGCCATAATTTGTATTCAATTCAATTGGCTATAATCAGTTATTTGATTTCTAAAATTATCTTGTAGCTCCTACTTCTACCCCAAAACAAAAAAAATTGCTCAAGAAGAGGAGTCCATATTACTATGATATTACTATTTGAAAATCACCTCTGAATTTATTTTTTCTGAATCATCATTGCTGCACTTTCAAAATTCAAATGGCTCTAGATTTTTCTTCAGATGTCTGATTTGGATTAAAAAAATAAATTATTTAGGGGTTTTTGGACCTCCTCAATGTGATGCCAACCTCTGATTTGCACCAACAAATTTTTGACTTACAACTAAATTGTCTCAAAATAGGCTATACAATGGCACTCCTATGGCTCTAATACCATGTAAGAATCTGCCTAAGGCAAAGAATAAAAATTCAAGATCTATAAGCTCAAGAGATAGGACAAGAGAGGCAAGATGATCAAATAAATATCTCAATAATGATCAAATAATAATCAATAATGGATGAATCATAGATCCAATAATCAATCTAAGTACAATGCAAGAGTGCCTGAATATATAGGCAATGTGATAAGACTACATGATAAGGAGATGATAAGCTATCAACCACACTAGGTGGAATCACATTTCTACCAAAGGTGGATCATCCTCCATTTTACATCAAATTATTTGCAACATGTGCAACAATAAGAGGATGATAATGTGATACGAGCACTATAGGTGGATCTCACACACAAAGAGGCATGAGATGACAACTATCACCATCTAAAGTGGAATTTCTCTTAACCATGTGCTAAAATCAAATTCAAAATCCTACGTGTCTCAATGAGAACTAATATGTAAATGCATTATCCTAAGTAAACTTAAGTAAAGTGTAATTAGTAATATTTAATTACACCAACAGTCATCTTATAATCACATATCTTTGTTTGGGAATTTATAAATAGTCATTATAATGCCTACACTAAGTGGATCGTGTTAGTCTTCTACTTTTAAATTTAATGCTACCCTATATTTTCCCATGATCGTGTATACTAGAAAGAGCCATTTATAATACTCTCAAAATTATTCTTGGCCATAGAGAATAAGATCAACATTTTCTTGACCTTAAGTCCTACCCTATTTGTGTGCTCATGCTCACAAATGCCATATTAGGGTCATATGTTATTCTTTCACGTGTATTTTTATCCATTGAAGGATGCATAAATATTATTATATTATGATACTTTAAAATATCTTAATAGAATATAAGTTTAAAACATATATAATGTCTTCAGCAACTCTAATTGATTCACATGTGGTAAGATCCATGTGATAGAGAGTATCGTTAGCTTGTAGATTATTGCTATAAGAAGTTTACAAAGTAGGTTTCAAATACTACCAAAGTTGATTCTGTAGATTGTTATATGATTTTTTAGCCATGAACTTTAACTATAAATATGAATGTTTCCAAACATAGTGGGAATATTAATATTCTAAATATGACCGACATGCAAGAATATCTAGCTCATTTCTAAATTTAGTGGTTTATAAATATCATTATCTTTAATAAATGTAAACTTAATGGACTTGATTATAAATCTAAGAAATACCTGCTTGGGATTATTAATAATGTATTGATTTTAATTTTTGCATAATATTATTTGTGTACCATCTTAAAAAGTTAGCACCCATGATTGGATGCTTTATTAGAACCTAGATTATACCCATTTTGGTAATTTTGAGGTTTGAATGTCTATTATGCTTGATCATGGCAATTTAATTATTTGTTTCCCATACCTTTTCACTCTCCCTAAGCTCCAATTTAAATTTGGGTCCATTCATCATGGTACATATCGCCAATGGCGATGTGTCCCTGGGTTTTGGGACCCAAATTTTATCCAAGGCCCGATGTTAGGGTCTCCTTTGAAGATTTTATTTTTTGATCGACCTTGATCAAATTTAAATCCTAAAATGGTGGAGTTAGTATGAAAACAAGAAAAATCAATTTGATTCAATAATTGAAGGCAAGCACCCAAGATCAAGATTCCCAAGTCTCAGATTCTTCAAGATTATCCAAGACAAAGGAAATCTTTTCCAATTGATGCAAGTTTTTCTCCAACGATGGTCAAGTAGAGGAATTCTCAATCAAGCAATAATATCTATCATTTCATCCTTCTTTTATCTCCTTCATTGCAAGTGGTTTTCAAGCATATCTAAATTTGATATCTTGGAGCAACATTCATATATCTATGCATTTTTAGGGTATCCTTGATTTTACATCTCATTCCAAAGTCAACTCTTTAGATCTCAAGCACATTCAAGTATCTTCATGAATATGAGCAATTTCTACATCCATTTGTGAGGGTCGATGTAAGTTAAATCTATTAGTTGGGTAAAAGCACAATCATGTGTCACCTTTTAGGCTAACTTATCAGCACAACTGAATTATAGTATTTCTAACAAAAAAATTAATTTTGGTCAAACATATGGTCTAGCTAGATTCATTCTAGCTAAGTTAGATAAGTTCTTTAACTTTTCCAATTGGAAATATCTATTAAATGCATGTTTTATACCACTTTGGGTCCAATTACTATAAAAATAAAATTATTTTATAAAAGTGGCATTTCAATAACTACTAATCTTTTTAATGATATTTTTTAAAAATAAAAAATACTCTTTTGTGAGATTAGAGTTAAGAATATAGTCATATAGGATTAATAGTGTTTTAATTAGACATAGTTTATTGTAATTAAAAAATATTGTAAGTAGGTATTTTAATACTCAAGAAGATGTTGATTTGGAGAAAGAAAAAAATAGTAAATCTTATTAAATAAATTTGAAAAACATATGGTGCACTAAAGGAGAGAGTCCTCTTCAAGAATATATATATTTTTTTGATTGGGATAGATTTCTTATGAAAAATATGTTGCGAGATGAAAACTATCAATTTTAGTGAGTTGGAATTTGAATTGCTATAGGGTAAAAGTACAAAGTTGTGTCACACTTTTATAAAGGAAAAGGTCAACAACACACAAAAATTTTAACTTTAATGACATAAAAATGGCATTTATGTTTAAAATTTGGAGATGATGTAAACTAATGAAATGTGTAAAAGTGGATGAAGTTTATGGCTATAATTTTTTAAAAAAAATTTGAACAAGAATTCACATGGTTTTTAAATTTTTTAAGTCCATTTTTTACTTGCTAAAAAATGCTGAAAAATGAGGGTCTTGTCCGCACCAAAAAAGTATATGCAAATAATCTTTTTTTTCTTTGATTTCAAAATATGTCATAGATAAAATGTATAGCTAGTGCAAAAAAGAAGAAAAATTAGTTTTCAATGTATATTTTCTCTGTTATAACTACTCAAAGTCAAACATACCTAAAATCGACAGTTTTCATCTCGCGTCAAATTTCCCCTATCAAATCTACACCATTCAGAAAATAAATTACACACTTTTGAAGATAACTCTCTCTGCTAGTGTTAAATATAAATTTTTAATTTTTTTGATAAGCTTTACTATTTTTTTCTATTTTTGAAGCATCTTGTTCTCGAATGTTAAAATACCTACTTGTAGTATTTTGAAACTATAATATATTAGATCTAATTAAAATACTATAAAAATTATATGATGATAATCTTGACTTTGTGCTCTAAAAAAGGGTATTTTTATATTTTTTAAAAAATATCATTAAAAAGAGTAAGAGTTATTGAAACATCGCTTTTTTGAAATAATTTTATTTCTTTAGTAATTGTTATAAAACATGCATTTAATAGATATTTCCAATTGGAAAAGGTGAAGAACTTATATAACTTAGCTAGAATGAATCTAGCTAGACCATACGTTTGACAAAAAATAATTTTAGTTATAAATACTCAAATTCAGCTGTGTTGATACGTTGTCCTGAAACGTGACACAACTTTGTGCTTTTACCCTATAAAAGAGAAAATATAGGTCACAAACCAATTTTTATTTCTTCATTCACTAGCTATATATGTAATCTATGACATATTTTGAAATTAGGGGAAAAAATGTTTATTTACTGATAATTTTTTGGTGGGAACTAGACCCCTAATTTTCAGCAATTGAAAAATCATCTTTAAAAATTAAAAAAATATATCAATTCTTATTTAAAATATTAGTCATAAACTTCATCTATTTTATCACATTTAATTAGTTTACATCATCTTAAAATTCCAAACATAAATGTCATATTTATACTATTGAAGTTGAACAACTTTTATTTTGTTAGCCTTTTCCTTTGTAAAAGGTAGACAACTTATTGTGCTTTTACCCAAGTGTCTTCTTATTTATATTCCTTTCTGCAATTTCATTTCATTTCTAAGGTTTATTCCTAAATAGGGGTTTGACCAAGGTAAACCCCTTTAGCCAACCTTTTTCCCTATTTTTCTATGCAAGAACAAATTACAAAGCTATCAGATTAGATGTGGGCACATTAAAAATAGTGAAATGGTTTGTGAAAAATTTGGATGAAAACACAAGGAACAGATCACCATTTCCATTATGTCCTAGGAGCATGTTTCCATTATTGTCATGTTCCTATCATTTTGAGTTTATATTTTAGACACGGGTAAAATCTAACTGTTGGTTTCTATTTCTCTAAATTTCCACTCACTGTTTGTCTATTACAGTTTGTTTTTACCATTTGTTTAGTGACTTTCGTAGTTAATCATTTACATTGTACTATATATTATCATTCTCCTTTCATCAATCACATATTTTAGTGAAGAATCACTAACCCACATAGTGTTTGATTCTTCTCTTGAACCTAGTAGGGCATCTTCCTTCCTAGATGTGCAATTCTTGAAAAGGGAAATGATCTATTCTCACATACATAGTACATTTGATTGCTCCCATTTTCTGTATATACAATTTGAAAGTATATTTTACACTTTATAGAACTAGCAAGCATATCAAATGTTCTTATTATTTTATGCTTAATTATATTTATTTACCTAGCTAGCCTAAAAACCCATGTTTTTCCTTCTTGAGAATATAAATGGAAGTACTAGAAATAAAAATAAAGTTTATCCAATAAATAGTATTATAATTCATGACCCAATACATTCCCTACGTAGCCAATTGAGTAAACTAATAAACTAAACATTAATTGTTTTTACCCAAAATAAAATGAGGACATTTAGATTTATGGGCTCTCTTCATTAATAGTGTTGTTTGTTCCTTTTCTTTTCAAAAAGATAACAAGCAACTCTACTTTTTTAGTCAAATAATCTTCAAACTCAATAGAAGCTCTTTTGACAATCCTTGAGAAAAATTCATTTGGTAATCTCTTGCATCTTAAATGAACTTCCATAACATTTTCAAAAATTGCTCTATAATAATTTTCTACAATTCTTCCAAGCTTTTTGTCCTCCCCTCTCCATCTTTGTATATGCATGAATTCCCCCCACAATCTCTATGCTTACCATTGCAAATGACCCCTCTCCCTTCACAATGATGTCAACCTCTTTTAAATTTGGATTAAACAAAGGGAGATTGAAGGATTCCCATTTCTCTTTTGTGATAATACCCTACACAAGCATAAAACCAGACCAAAATAAAGTTATGTAAAATATTAAAAAAATATATATATGAGGCTATATTATAATCAATACATTGATTATTTAGAGGAATACCAAGTAAAAAGAAATGAATAAATTGACTATAGAAAAACTTGTTGTTTGGAACATTAAAAGGCATTGAATCAAATATTAATAAAGATGGGAAGAGCATGCATGGTGGATACCTCCTTAACTAGTTCCTCAAATGCACATTCAAAATAACGAGTGGTATATCTCAATGTTCCTTGGTTCTCCATTATATTAGCATCTCCATTACGACCGATGAGAGATATGAACATGCATCCTCCTTCAACTATTTCTTCAGCCCGGGCTTTCAAGAACGTTGTGAAGTCTATATCAAACTGCTGTAGATACGTAGCCATCATATCTGTTGAAAGTAAATTGTAGACAATAAATAATAAAATAGAATACAGAAGATGAAAGATTAAAAGCACATAGACACAGAGACACAAAAATTATAGTGGTTCATCCATCTATTCTGGATTACATCCACTTTGCAAGTAGGGCATATCTTTGTTATTGAAAATACAGTGTGTTGCAATGTTACAGCAGCTCTTGGCTCATAAGGCTTTTACAATGCATGGTCAAATAGTCTGCTAACATCTGCGGAAGTCAAAGAATAATTGGTTACAATAGTAGGTGAAGATTGGGCTTCACCCACTGCCATAGCTGTTACATACATAGGCATTACAATCTCCCACTTGAAGTCCAATCAATGCTACGAGATGAGCTGCTCAAAGATATCCCCCACTTGGTGCTTATGGCTATGTCGTCATGATCCTGAGAGAAGTCCTATAAAATTCAAACTTCTCTCAAGGTACAACCTTTATAAATGCATCAGCTGGATTGATCTTTGTATCAATCTTCTCTAATTGTAATCTTCCCTCTTCAAGAGCATGATGTATGAAATGAAATCTGGTCTCAATATGCTTTGTTCGACTGTGGAAAGTTGAATTTTTGGCCAATTGAATGGTGCTATTGCTATCAGAAAATAAGGTAAATGTGGATTGTTTAAATCCCAACTCTCCAAACAATCAATGTAACCATATCAGCTCTTTAGCTCCCTCAGCGAGAGTAATGTATTTAGCCTCAGTGGAGGAAAGAGCAACCACTTGTTGCTTCTGAGAAGTCCAGCTAATCGCTGCTCTAGCAAAAGTAAACACATAGCCTATTGTAGACCTCCTTGTATCTAAATCTCCAGCCATATTAGAATTTGTTAGAAATAGGAAATACTAAGAGGGGGGGTGAATCAGTATTTCACAAACTTTTTCTTTTGCCCACTTATGGATATAACATATTACTTTAGTGCATACAAAGATTATCAAGCTGATTAACAAACATAGAAATAAATAGAAAGAACTCATAACACATGATATGTTCTTGAGGAAACCCTAGCCAAGGGAAAACCCCAGTGGGGATGGTACCCACAAAGATCACTAATCAAAAGTATCTTGTTAGGGATATTGGACCCTATTAGGAGTCAATTTACAATATATAGTAGATCTATCTTGGTTAAAGGACTTTAGGCCTTGTTAGAAGCCTTAACCTTGTTAGGAGTTAGATTACAAAACCTGATCACCAGTTGAGCTCACTACCCAAACAGGTAATACAAAATGTTTCTGACTGTACTATGGTACTGCTTACAACTTCGCATCAATAGCCTTTGCTGCTATCACAATATACAACTATCGCAAGTTATCTTTTCTTTCTTTTTTACACATCACATATATCTTTCATTACATTTCAAGTATGCCTAATATATGAGTTATTAGAGCTAATAACTTTACATGGTTGGCTTCCAAAATCTTTATCCAAGAGTAAACATCTAGGATGTCATCCCTTCATCATGTTAAGTCATTATTTTGACAAGAAAAAATAATCCCTTAACTCTTTCGCTAATACTGTCTCCAAAACTATTCTGTCTGCAAAACTGTCTTCGGTAAACTTTGAATAACTTTGTCTGTACTACTCCAAACTTTATGCACACTAAGATGGGGTATTCTCATACTCTTTAGAAGCTTCATTTAACTGTGCAAACAAAAATATTTCTCCAGTGGATGTCGCCAACTAAATCTTCATCGGGTGCTCTATCAGGATCATTGTATCCATACTTAGACAATTCCTTTCTTCAACTTGCCATACTTGCATTCCAAATTATGCACTCTTAATAGAGATCATATGCTTCCATAATGACAACATCTATGAATCCACATTAGCCAAATTTCCAACAATCTCCCCCTTTGTCATTGGTGGCAACATATGGGAAAATTGGCTAAGTGTGCAAATAAAACTTCAAAGTATTTACACAAAGTTGTGGCCAAAAGTTATACAACACATATACAATATTATACTCCATAGAATAGCTCCCCCTATGAGTATCCTTCCTCATAATATATTCAATTTTCTACTATCTCTCCCCCTTTGACAACAATGACAAAGATAGGTTGTACAAAAATTTTAAAAAAACTTTATACCTTGTTATCAGCTATTGCAAAGCCAGTAGGCTTACAACACAGTCACCAAACTCTGACTTCCATGATTCAAAATCTTTCTCCCATACCTTCCTGATGGATTCAGCAACATTGAGTAGAGTACTCAATCCGTATGCTATTGTCTGACAAGCTTGCAGGGAATTGAAGCTAAACTTCTGAAAAGATGTCTTTGCTGAAAGACACTGCTCAATTTGGTCTTCAACAATTGAGGTCTTGATTGAGATGTGCTCTCTCAAGATGTTAATCTTGAGCATCTTTCTATTCTTCTCCTTTGCTAACATTCTGATTTCATCATTTAACTTCCTTATGTTCTTCTCTACAGAACTTATCTTTACATTTGGGCTTGACAAGGTGTTTCTTTCAGCTGTAATTGCATCTATCTTCTCTCTGATCTTCTTATCTTCTTCAGCTGTTAGGATTTCTGATTTTGTGCATTGTATATACAAACTCTTTCCAGTCTCAAAATGTTTCCTCAAATTCTTTATGCATACATCCAAACTACCAATATCATTTCAAATATTTACACTTAAATTTTGTTGCATTTCTACTTCAAAGTCTTCCTGAACTTTTATTCTAGCAATATCCTTTAAGTTAGAAAATTCAGAGTCAAAAGAGTTTATTACTGATTTAGCTTTCTCAAGTGGATCTGATTCAGATACCTTAGTGCTGATCACACTCTCAAGTTTCTCTATCAAAACTCTAACTTTGCCTTCAAGGTCATTCACCTTCTTATTCTTTCCAATAATTTTATTAAGAGATGTGATGAACTCAATCTGATCATCATCTTCAACTTCTTTTCCAACGTCTTCAAAAATTGAACCAATTTGTCTCTTCTTACTGTCAGGTGCACTAGGGGTAGTGACCTCTGTCAAAATTTATTTACCTTTAACTGTCTGTACTGCTGGAACTGATTTTGATACTGCTGGTGCTTCCACTGCCTCTGTATCCTTTTCTAATTCTGTAATCTTCTCTTGCTCTTCTAAAGCCAAATTGTCAACAATGTTTCCTAGATCATGAAATACTACATCATCTAACTCTAATGTCACTTTGGTTCCTTCAATGTCCATTGATTATTTGCCAATATTGATATGCGAAGAAGATGGAACTTCTTCAATACCAACTTCCTCTGCATGCGGTTCCTCTGATTGCTTCTGCTGAGGGTCTGATTCAACATGCTTTTCTGCAACTATATTTGCAAGAACTTGCATTACTGCTTGCTCTATCTCTTTCTGTACTTCCTCCTTTTTGCCTCCCATTATAAGGATTGTTCTTCTCTTAGTTCTCAATAAAGTTCCAAGAGACTTCAAGAATCTCTTCAAATGATCTTCATCCTCAACTTCATAGAACTGTCTGATTACATGTTCTCTCATCTTTATGTCCTCTTCTTGTGCTCTCTATTTTCTATTCACAAGTCTGTTATAAACATCTTCTGGGATCTTACCATGAATAGTGCTAAGTTTCTTATCTGTCACAATCATATGTGTAATCATTGCATTTTCAAAATTCAATCTGTCAAATGATCCATATAGATCATAGAATGTGTTCAACTTAGTGAAGTCTCCATGCTTCAATATATCTTCATTAACTCTTTCAATTCTTGGTTTCCAAGTTTTCTTCTTGATTGAAACTACATCATCATCTTTAATTACTGCTACACTTCTAGGTACAGGTGGTACAATTACTTTTTGTCTCTTATCAGGTCCTGTTGCACTCTCTTTTACTCTTTTGCTAGGAATAGGAGAAAAAGATTTATCTCCTTCATCTTTTTCAGGTACTTCAACTTTTACCTTTACTGCAATAGGATCAACAGGATCTGCACTAGATGTCTTAGGTGAAATTACAAGATTTTCACTTTGCATCAAGGCTTTTGTAGTCTTCTTAGCTATGTCAAACTCATGACCTGGCATACAAGATTCTTTCAGTATTTTCTTCATAGTAGATTCAACTCTCTTACTAGATTGCTTCTTTTCTCTCAAACTTATTGCAGAGTTGAAATTCTCTTCATAGGTTCCAAACCTATTTGCATGACCATCCAACTCATACTTTAACAATCTATTCACATATCCTACTGTTTCTGCTTCAGATATTTCATAGCCAAGAGGGTCTATGAATTCCATTCTAGGCTCAACTACTTCAATGTAGGTGAAATCAGTGTCTACCATAAAACAAATGTCATCTTTATGTTTTTCAACTAAGGATTGAGGAATCCTTGATTTGTTCTTAACAATATTCTAAAAAGTCTTCAATACAAGCTTCACACTGTCATTAACTTTATCAAAAAGGTGCTTCATGTAGACTGAGTTTATTCTTTCCATTGTGTTCACATTGTCACTCCAATCAACTGTGTAAGGAAATCTTCTCAAAATATGGAAAAACATATAGGTTATCAGAGATGAAAACCTAAACTGTGTGTACTTAACCTTCTTAATCTTTTCTAAGTTCTCAAATAACTGAATTTTCAAAATTTCACATAGGTCTACTTGTTTCTTCTCAATACACATAAGATAAGTTGCATGAACCATTCCTGCAGCCATGTCATCTTCCCTTGAACTACCACAGAATTTAGTTGTTAGGATCTTGCAAAGGTACCTAACATCATCTTGCTTAATCTTACTTATCACAATTCCTCTACCATTATAACTAGATCCAGTGTTATCTAAAACAATCTTTCTCATGTTCTTTTCATTCAGTGGAATCTCTCCAACTTTAGATAATCTAGTAACATCATGAATTAGGTCGGCAGTTATATCAATAACTCTATCCTCCATCCAGAATTTCCCATTATGGATTCTACTTAAAATGATCTTGGTACATTCCTCATCATTGAATTCATACTTCATGGAATATTTGATAATTTCATTGTTCTCTAGGTGCCCATAAGTTGGTTTAACTGACATGTCTTGATTGTACAATTTCCTGTAATCATCACTAAAATTTGCATCTTCCAAAGTTTCAAACTTGCAACCTAAATATCCTTTAACATTCTCAATGTGCAATACTCCATCTGGTACGGATGATAATTCTAGACTGTTATCAATTTTAGTTGGTTCTACTGGTTCTTTTTTAATCTTAGGTCTATTCTTATCCTTAACATTATGAACCATAGAAATATCCATCTTTTCAACTGATTAAAGATCAAAAAATACCTCAACTTTGCAAATCTAGGGTTTTGGTATAATCGTCACTGCAAACTGCTTCCAAACTTCTTCAAATCATCCTCAACTCGCTTTCTCTTCTTTCAAATCTCTTTTCAATCGCTTTGTAATTGTGATAAATTTGATTTCAACCTGATAACACTTCACATTAACATGATCTGACATCACATTCATTCATTTTGCCGCTAAAACCTCAAAAAGTTGATTCTGCAAACCTGCAACCATAAAACTTTCTGTGACCTCGCAAAACACAATATTTTCTTTTGCGCACTTAACCATAGCATTAGTAGAACATAATAAACCTATATCTAACTGTGCAAAACTTAACTCATTCAAATTCCTAATCTACACTAATCTTAAGTCCTAAACTACAGAAACTTACATAATTTAAGTACTTAAAGAAGGGTCAGGTAAAGATTCATCCTTACCATTAGTTACATTACCTTCCTGACTACTTTCAGTGCTGACTATATCTCCTTGATCTATGCCTTTATCAAATTTTACTTCATCTTTATTGCTACAACAACCTTTTTCTTTGTTTCCTGCATTTTCATTCCTTCTTGCATTGTTCCTAGGGTTAGGGTTATGATGATAACCTCCATTGTTCATTTTGCAAAATCTTGTTGAGTGCCCAAACTTGTTGCATAACTGAAAAAAGATTCCATTGTTTCCAAATCTCTGTCCTTGCTGGTTAATCTGTGACCTGCAATTTCTAGCAATATGTCCTACTTTGTTGCATCTAAAACATACTACCACTTTTCTTTGATTCATTTCTTCATTAGATTTCTTATCTGCATTGTTAGTATTCCCAATCATTCTATCATAATTATTCACAATTACTTTAGGTCTTCTACATTCGTTAGCTCTATGTCCAAAACTATGACAATTATAATAATGTCCATTAAGAGGTTTAAATTGCTTACCTATGCAATCTCTCTTCATGTGCCCAATAGTATTACAAGCAAAACATCTACCTTTGAATTCTCTTTGCATACCTTTAGATGATTCTTCCTGTTTTGATTCTTCTTGCTTTGATTCTTCTTTCTCTCTAGGTGATTCTTCTTTAGGTGGATCTTCCAATGTGTTCTCTTCTAGCTTTATTTCCTCCACACTTTTAGATGTCTTCAGATCTGGCTTCTTACTTTCATGGATTGTTCTAAACATACTAAATCCAAATCTAGTCCTATCAAAGAATGGTTCTTCAAAAGAAATTTGTTTTCCAGTCTTATCACTATTTGAATATAGCCTTTCAAGTTCTTGTTTAGATTGAGTTAATTCACCTTTCACAATTTTATTATACTTCTCAAGTTCCACATACTGCACTTTTACCTTTTCAAATTGAGATGTTTCCTTTTCAAGTCTTGACCTCAGATCTTTATTCTCAATTTTTAATTTTTCATTATCAGATCTCAAATTTCCATCTTTCATACTAAGCTTCAGATTTACTATCTTCAACTCATGCTTAAGGATCTCATTTTCTTTTTCTAATTCATCACAATCTTCAACAAGCATATTAGATTTTTTTTCAGATTTCAGATCTTCAATCTTACCTTTTAATTTGTCAATAGCATTCTTTGCATCTTCATATTTTCTTCTTAAGGAGTTTCTTTCATCAGTAAGCATATCAATCTGTTCAAGAGCTTCTTCAAGATTCTTCTAAAGTTGATCCCTACCCATAGAGATCTTACTCAAGCTACTAAGCTTTCCTTGAATGTTCCTTCTCTGAGTAACTGTGCTCTGATACCAATTGTTATAAATAGGAAATACTGAGGGGGGGGGGGGGGGTGAATCAGTATTTCACAAACTTTTTCTATTGCCCACTTATGGATATAACAGATTACTTTAGTGCATACAAAGATTATCAAGCTGATTAACAAACATAGCAGTAAATAGAAAGAACTCATAACACATGATATATTCTCGAGGAAACCCTGGCCAAGGGAAAACCCCGGTGGGGATGGTACCCACAAAGATCATTAATCAAAAGTATCTTGTTAGGGATATTGGACCCTGTTAGGAGTCAATTTACAATATATAGTAGATTTGTCTTGGTTAAAGGACTTTAGGCCTTGTTAGAAGCCTTAACCCTATTAGGAGTTAGATTACAAAACCTGATCACTAGCTGAGCTCACTGCCCAAACAGGTAATACAAAATGTTTCTGACTGTAATATGGTACTGCTTACAACTTCACATCAATAGCCTTTGCTGCTATCACAATATACAACTATTGCAAGTTATCTTTTCTTTCTTTTTTACACATCACATATATATTTCATTACATTTCAAGTATGCCTAATATATGAGTTATTAGAGCTAATAACTTTACATGGTTGGCTTCCAAAATATTTATCCAAGAGTAAACATCTAGGATGTGATCCCTTCATAATGTTAAGTCATTATTTTGACAAGCAAAAATGATCCCTTAACTCTTTCGCTAATACTGTCTCCATAATTGTTCTGTCTGCAAAACCGTCTTCAGTAAACTTTGAATAACTTTGTCCGTACTGCTCCAAACTTTATGCGCACTAAGATGGGGTATCGTCATACTCTGTAGAAGCTTCAGTTAACTACGTAAACAAAAATATTGCTCCAGTGGATGTCACCAACTAAATCTTCATCGGGTGCTTTGTCAAGATCACTATATCCATACTTAGACAATTTCTTTCTTCAACTTACCATACTTGCATTCCAGATTCTACGCTCTTAATAGAGATCATATGTTGCCATAATGACAACATCTATGCATCCACATTAGCCAAATTGCCAACAGAATCAGCATATCCACAAATATAAGGGGCCTTACTATTAAAACATAAAACATGACAGGAAGTGCCTCTCAAATACTGAAGAGTCCATTGAACTGCTTGCCAATGAGTTTTACCATGATTACTCATAAAACCACTCACAACTCCCACTACTTGAGCAATATCTAGATGTGTGCTAACTATGGCATACATCAAACTACCAACTACTGAAGAATAAGGAATACCAACCATCTCTTGTTTTTCTTCCTGAGTAGAAGGACACATTTTTGAAGACAATCGAAAATGATCAGCCAATGGAGTGGCAACTGATTTTCTATTTGTCATATTAAATTTCTCTAAAACTTTAAGAATGTATTTTTCTTGAGATAACTTTATTACTCTCCTATGTCTATCTCAGATTATATCCATCCCAAGAATCCTCTTCGCTGCCCCTAAATCTTTAATGGAAAAATGAAGAGACAAATTTGTCTTCATCTCATGAATGACTCTCATATTGTTACCAACAGTCAACATATCATCAACATACAATAATAAGATCACAAACTCACCAATTTGAAGCCTTTTGAGGTATACAGATGGGTCTAATTCGCAATGAGTAAAACCTTGCTGAGTCATGAAATTATCAAAATTTAAGTACCATTGACGAGGGGCTTGCTTTAGCCCATATAAACTCCTCTTTAACCTGCAAAATAAATGCCCCTGCCCCTATTTGATGAAGCCTTCTGGCTGTTCCATATATAACTCTTCATCAATGTCCCCATGTAAGAATGATGTTTTGACATCGAGTTGCTCAAGCTCGAGATCCCATGCTGCTGCCATGCCAAGTACCAAATGAATGGTCTACATTTTCATCATTGGAGAAATTTTTTTATTGAAATCCACACCCTTCTATTGAGCGAAGCCCTTTACTACCAGTCTGGCTTTGTATCTCTTGCGTCCTCCATCTTCCTCTTTTATGCAATAGACCCATTTATTTTTCAAGGCCTTACAATTTGGCGGAAGAGAAACCAAATCCCAGGTCTGATTCATGTGTAAGGAAGCCATTTCATCTTTCATCGCATCCATGCAGAACACTAAATTAATATCAGAACATGCTTGCTTGAAGGTTTGTGGTTCTGCCTGATCAGAACATAAAGAAAATAATAATTCATAATCATCAAACTTTCAAGGGTGTTTCCTCTCTCTAGTAGACCTCTATAAATTAATATTTTGATCATTGTCTGAAGTTTGAATAGGGCCAGCAGCCTCTGTGTTTTGAATGCCATGTAATTCCCTGTCATATTGTTGTTCTGGTAAATCAAATGCCATGGGAGGCTGATTGGAAGGGCAGGGGACTGTGGAAATTGTACCCAATTCCATGCTGCATTATGTTTGGGTCACGTATGGTGGATCACAGTCCACATGTGACATGTTGGAGCGCGGGGAGGAAGTAGCAGTGGGCACGGGCTATTGTCCAGCTTCCCACAACTTGGAGACCTGCGCATTGGGGCTTTGGGGATGTGGTGTGGGAGTGGCAGCATCCCACATAGCAGGGGGAGCTGTGTAGACAGCTGTGGCGGGAGTAAAGGGAGGCAAAGTGTGAGGAATTCGTAGGCAATGTAGTGTAGACTGCTGTGTGGCATTTGGGTTTTGTCCTACAGCTGATGCGTTATGCAATGGTGAGAGTCATGCACACGTGGGAAGTAGAGGGGGGGGATTGTGAAATAAGGTTTGGGGCATTTCACAATGTATGGTACCCTGCGATTTGGGGATGCTTGGCATGGACGTGAGATTTAAAGGTGTAAATTCTAAGGTATTGTTAAACAGAGAATATGGCAATGGATTAGTGATAGCAGAAGATGTAGCAGGAGCACTAGGAGCCACAACAAAGGTAGAGGGATGAAAGGTAACTCGGCGAGTACGTTGAATATTATTGCCATTATCTGATAAATCAACTTTAATAAAATCATCAGAAATAGACTTTTGATTATGCAAACCTGAGAATACTTTCTCATTAAATACTACATCCCTGCTTCGTATCACTTTCCTAGTGATTGAATCCCATAGACAATAACCAAAATCATCCTCACCATACCCCCAAAAAAAGCATCTCTTGGATTTGAAATCCAACTTCGTTCTCTGCTCCTTATTAATATGAGTGTATGCATCACATCCAAAAACATGCAAATGAGAAAATGAAATTCTTTTACCATCCCACCTCTCTTCCAGAATGTTAAAATCAAGACGTGATGAAGGAGATCGGTTTATTAAATAAATCATTGTATTACATGCCTCTGCCCAGAATTCCTTCCCCAAACCAGCATTAGACAACATACATCAAGCTCTCTCTAAAATAGACCAATTCAACCTCTCAGCTGCACCATTTTCTTGAGGTGTATACTAGACTATTTTAATCTGCTGAATACCATGATCTGCACAAAATTGGTCAAACTCCAAAGAGCAAAAATCACCACCATTGTCTGTTAGTAAACATTTTATCTTTCTTCCAATCTGATTTTCCACCTTAGCGTTAAAGCTTTTAAATTTTGAAAAAACTTCTGATTTCTTATTCAGCATGTAAATCCAAACTTTACGAGTGCAATCATCAAGAAATGTAACAAAATAATTAGTACCACCAATAGAAGCTACCTCCGTAGGACCGAAAACATCAGAATGAATGAGCTCTAATGGAGATGATTTCTTCTCATGACCTGTCCTTACGAAGCTGGTGTGATTTTGTTTTCCATAAAGGCAATGCTCACACAATGTCAAATCAACCAATTTTAGACCCGAAAGTTGGTCTCTTCGAAGCATGACTTCAAGACCTATTTTGCTCATATGACCAAGCCTCTTATGCCAAAGTTCGACATTGATATCCGCAGCCACCATGGCTGCTCCCACTTCACCATTACACTCTAATGTGTATAGACTTCCATTTTTCTACCCTTTTACTAAAACCAATTGACCTTTGGACACTTTCCAAGAAGCTAAATCAAAACTAACATTGCAGCCTTGTGTAAATAACTGACTAACAGAAATTAGATTACGCTTGAGTGTAGGAACATGCCTAACATCTTTTAAAAGCCATTTACTTCCATTTTTCAGCGATAGTGAAATATCCCCTTTGCCGACTATATCACATTCTTTATTATCTCCAAGAAAAACTTTGCCAAACATACCTTTATTGTAGTTTGTGAAAGCACTCCGGCATGGAGTTGCATGAAATGAGGCACCGGAATCGAGAACCCATGAATCTGAATCTGTGTTGCCAGCTGCAAGTACCAAAGCTCCAACAGTTGCAGCATTAACACCGGCATTAATAACATTATTTTGAGCCCATTTGTAGTTCCAGCATTGCTTCTTTGTGTGCCCAGATTTTCCACAAAACCAGCATGTGCCATTTCTTCCTCTCGATTTCGAGTGATGACTTGATTTGCCTCTTCTATTGTTATTATTGTTATTTCTTCCTCGCTCGTGACTTCTCCCTCTATTGCTTTTGCTCACAACTATTAGAGCATCATTGGAAGAGGGTTCTAGATGCTTCCGTCGCATGTCTTCACTAAGTAATGTAGCTGCAACTTCATCAAACTTCAGCTTGCTCTTGGCTGGAACTGAAGTGCTTATAGCCATTACAACTCCTTCCCAGCTGTTCGAAAGCAAGCATAATAATAATATTTCATTTATTTCATCATCTAATGTGAAGCCAACTGAAATCAGTTGATTAACTAGAATGTTGAACTCATTGAGGTGATTTGATATCACTTCTCCTTCTTTCATTTTTAGATTATATAATTTTTTGATGATGAACACTTTATTCGATGTTGAAGCTATCTCATATAATGAGGATAGCTTATCCCACAACTCTTTCGTGGTCTTCTCTGTCAAAACATTGAAGAGCACATTGCTTGATAAAGATAAGAAAATCGTTGCCTTTTCTTTCTGATCGATCTTCTCCCAATCTTCATCCGACATCGAACCTTTTCCTTTTATTTTTCCAAGTAACGCTAGTTGCAAATCCTACTTGATAAGTAGAGATTCAATCTAAATTTTCCATAGTCCAAAGTTCTGTCCTGAAAACTTCTCAATCTTCCATTTATCTGCTTCATCCATGGCGCCTGTAGAACCTCACCGATTTCTAAAAAATTGAACAAGCTTAACTAGCTTTGATACCAATTGTTGAAAGTAAATTGTAGATAATAAATAATAAAACAGAATACAAAAGATAAAAGATTAAAAGCACACAGACACAGAGACACAAAATTATAGTGGTTCATCCAGCTGTTCTGGATTACATCCACTTTGCAAGCAGGGCATATCTCTGTTATTGAAAATACAGTGTGTTGCAATGTTACAGCAGCTCTTGGCTCATAAGCCTTTTACAATGCATGATCAAACAGTCTCCTAGCATCTGCGGAAGTCAGAGAATAATCGGTTACAACAGCATGTGAAGATTGGGCTTCACCCACTGCCATAGCCGTTATATACAGAGGCGTTACAATATCCTCCTCACAGTCACTTGAAAGGTAAACACGAGGAGATCTTCTCTGTTGAACACTCTCTGGAACCTGCATTTACATTCTATATTCATTAGACAAAAATACCGTATTCATTTATTGAGAAGTTATATTGCTCTTTACTCACCTGTGAAAGCCAATGGAGACTCATAGACGAGTGAAAAAAATGCAGACTTTTTCGTGCGAAGAGATGTGTGAAGTGCAATCCACACACAGCCGCTGGGAGGTAAGATCTTGCAGCCACTCCATTCTTATCTGTGGGCGGAGGCAACATTTGAAATAGTGAATTGAAATCACTAGAGGGGAGATCTGAGAAATAAACCTCAAATTCGGGCGTGTCCTGATCTGCAAAATAAGCGTTGCATGGCACTGACAATGGTGTCCGCCACCACAAGAGTATTTTTGCCACTGCCACAACTGAAATCTGCCATCCTAAAAATGCCTCCTCAATCAAACTTCAATCTCATGTTATTGTAAATGCCACGCTCCAGAATTGATTTAGCAGCTTGAATCATCTGTAACTACGCCAGAAAATTTACCAAATCTAGATTTAGTGAAAACAAAACTAGCAATAAGTTCAATAGCATCTTATAAATGTGGAAGAAATAAAAAAAAATAGAAATCGGCATTGTGTACCTGTACTGAGGAGTTGTTGGCATAACTAGAATCTTCATTTCCACCCTTCATGCCAATCACAAATTCCAGAGCCATTTTAGATTGAATTAGAGATTGATATTTCTGAACTTTTGTTTTGAGGAAGATCACTCAAATGATGGGCTTTAATTGATAACAATAATTGGTGATAGATGTCATTTGATGCCCAACCTGTCCTAATCCAACGGTACAGATGTGACTGTATTTGTTAATTTTCCAACACCTGCTTTTACAGCACATTTGCAGCCATTGTCTATGCAGCGCCTAGAGTACCACATTGACTGTAATTATTAGTTAATTAAAAAATTGATATATCCATTATTTATATCATTTTTCCGACATCTGAAAGGTCGGGCTTCACTAAATGCGGCGATTAAGGAGCTCACAAAAGTGATTAAACACGCCCCTTCAATTTTGCTTTGTGATTTCTGAGAGAAGCCCTACGATTGAATGTGAGCGATTAAACACGCATAAGATATCGGACTGCAAAGCCTATTTAAATTTAAGAATCTATTGTGCTTTCAGTTTAAAGATTTACTAAATTTAGTGCGGTTCAACGAAAATTATATTTTTTTTACAGTATATAATTCAAAACAGATGTCAAATTATAATTCTTTCATAATATCATCTTTTCAATTTTGATAATGTAATTTAATTAAAATTCATTTTACTAAATTTTCATTATTGACTGTCTATAGTTCAAATTGCACACAATAAGCATGAAAGTAGGCAATAACATAACCATATCATTTTGAGCCTGTACGAAAGTACATTTGTTTTAATATATATGAAAATATATGAATTTTGGGCTGAAATAGCTAAAAATGTTTTACTTTAAAGTTAAATTAGGCCCTCAACAGATTTAAAAAGATTTAAAAAGAAAATTGATAAGAAAATTTTCTTTCTAATCCAAATAACATAACTATAACTATAACCATAACCATAACTATTCATTTTTTATATGTATAAAAGTACATATGTTTTGGGCCTGATAATAAAATATGTAGCTAGAACTGTTTCTAAAATTGAATAAACCTATTAAACATGTTGAAAGGCAGCCTCTCCATAGTGACCTTGACCATATTGCTAATAATCCCAACTACCCCACTGATTCGGCCCGTCAATGCAGCCCCCAAAATGTAGCATTTATTGTTATTACTAATTAATCATAAATTGAAAAAATATAATGAATACATAACTAGCACTTTGTTTACACCGATAGCAACATATGCCATATGGTATTTGAGAGGTAACTTTTATACAATCAATCTATTATATAACATTTAAAAAAATGACATTAGACTGATAAATTAAAAAAAAATGACATTTAATTTGTTTCCTCCTCCTCCTCCTTCTTCTTCTCCTCCTCTTCCTCTTCCTCCTCATCCACATCCTTCATCTTCACCTTCTTCATCTTCCTCGTACATATGCCATCCTCCATGGCTCTAGCTCCATAGTCTAAAACACATTCGAAACTTTCTATGACCTTCAATCGAACTGCATCCTGGTATCTTTTAATTCTTCTATCTTTCATCAACCCTCTCACTCTTTGAGCCTTCTCCCACTTGCTGAATTTTGCATACATGTTTGATAGAAGAACATAAGTAACAATATTTTGCTTTTCTATATATACTTGTAACTCTATATTCTTCTATTCTTTAGAGGCAACAAGAAAACACATCCACACAACCAACCAAGAAGATTAACCATGAACAAATTCTTCTTCATCTTCCTCTTACATATGTCATCCTCAATGGCTCTAGCTCCATAGTCTAAAACACATTCCAATCATTCTATGACCTTCAATCCAACTACATCCAAATATCTTTTTAATTCTTCTATCTTTCATCAACCCTCTCACTCTTTGAACCTGCTCCCATTTGCCGACTTTTGCATATATGTTTGATAGACGAACATAAGTAACAACATTTGTAGGATCCAATTCATTAAGGTGGTTTTCTATATATACTCCTAACTCTATATTCTTCTCTTCTTTAGAGGCACCAACAAAACACATCCACACAACCAACCAAGAAGATTAACCATGAACAAATAATGATCTATTGTGGGTTTAATGTCATAAAAGTAACTCGTGTCATTGAATTATTTCCAGCCCTCATCCTCTAGACCAGCATGGCTAAATGCTAACAAAACACAAGTGAAGCTTACGTGGTCAGGGTATGAACCCAAGTTCTTCATTAGCTCAAAGAATTTGAGAGAAGATTAGAAAATCCATTATGTGCATATCCTACTATCATAGCATTCTATGAGATCACATTTCTTTGAGGCATTTTGTCAAACAGTTCACGTGCCTTCTGTATTCTTCCAGATTTTGCATACATGTCTACAAGGGTACTCACAAAAACAACATCTGACCAACATTCGCATTCATCCCCTATTCCAAAGCTACCAATTTGGCACAGGCTGGGAGGACGCTGGCGAAGGTTGTGGAGCTGGTACCAATTTGGTCCAGGCTAGGAGGACGCTAGCGAAGGTTTTGGAGTCTGGATTTACACCAGCTACTTGTATTTACTTAAAAGTTTGCAAGGCCTTTTGAACAAACCCATTTTTTGCATAACCTGCAAGCATTGCGGTTCATGAAATCACACCCCTTTGAGAAATTTCTTTAAAAATATTTAAAGCCTCGTCAAGATCCCCATTTTGTGCATACCCTACAATCAATGAATTCCATTAAACCACGTCTTTGTGAGACATTTTGTCAAATAGTTCATGTGCCCAGTGTATTCTTTGGCATTTTATATACATGTCTACTAATGCACTTACAACTATAATATCTGAAGAAAACTCACTCTATTATGCTTCAATGGATATCTATACCCTATTCCAAAGCCCCAGTTTTGGCATAGGCTGGTAGGGTTGGTAGTATACTGGAAAAAGTGAAATTATCAAGTTTGTTGTCTATTATCTGCATTCTATTAAATAATTTCAATGCCTCATAGAATGTCCATGCCTTGTTTGAGCCTTAATTATGATACTCCATCCATGAGGAGATATCTTGTTCCGTAATTTGTTCAAATAGTTCACGTCCATCAACCAAACTACCACAGTTGACACACATGCTGATATGATTATTTTGAAACAATGTGCTTGTAGCAAACACAAATTCCCTATGAAAGAGATTTTTTGATAGTGCAGACTGTTGAGAAGTGAAGGCCAACAGTCATAACATTCTTATTATCTCTTTTATTATGACTCTTCATTCAAATACTCTTCATTTATGTAATAATCCTGGAGCCTTTATATTTGTTTCTCCTGCTCATTTGTAATTAATCTTTTGAATCAATACAATACTCTACAGTCTGGACATAGCCACAATTTGTGTTGAACTAGGATAAATTTGGTGTTTGTGTATTTGTTAATTGCATTGTATATCTGCTGCTTATTCCTCGCTTCTAAATCCTTTTCAATTGGTATCAGAGCACAGGTTGTGTAGATTGGAAATCTGGGTTGAATTTCCATAAAGATGGAGGATTCAAACGTGGAGAAATTCACAGGCACGAACTTTAGCCTATGGAAAGTGTAGATGCATTCCTTGTTGATCAAGCAAGATTTTGCAATCACAATCGATAGAAAATATAGTAAACCAGTAGCAATGTTAGATGAAGATTGGAAGAAGATTGATGACAAAGCAATGTCATCAATCTTTGTTTCACTATCACAAAATGTCTTGTTTAATGTCTTCAACAAAAAGACAACAAAAGAAGTCTGGGACAAACTTCAAAGCATGTATGAGACGACATCAGCTATTAATAAAATCTTCATTATGAAGAAACTCTACAAGCTAAAAATGAAGGAAGGGACTGCGATGTCAAATCATGTAAATAATTTGAACACTTTATTATGTCAAGCAACCTCGGTTGGTATGACTCAAGATGACGAAGCCAAGGCCATCATCTTGTTATGTTCTTTACTCGACATTTGGGATCCCGTAGTTATAGTTGTTAACACTTCTAATTCCACAAAGAATTTGGTCTACGATGAAGTGGTTGCTACCTTTCTTAGTGAAGATATGAGAAGAAGTAACAAAGACACCCCATCCAGTGATGCTCTTACCATGGTCAGCACCAAAAGAAGGGGAAGAAGCCATCATATAAATAATACTAATAATTACAATTACAATCAAAGAAAATCTAGATCACCCAATCGATCAAAGTCAAGAGGTAGAAATGGAGAGTGTTGGTTTTGTGGAAAACTTGGCCACTCAAAACAAAATTGTAGGTCTTACAAAAAGTACAATAAAAAGTGAGGAATAGTGAAGCTAATGCAGCCTATGAGGTAGATGAAGTTGCTCTATTTCTTTCTATAGGAGACTCAAAATCAGATTCTTGGGTGATAGATTTTGGAGCCTCCTTCCATGCCACTTCATCTATGGATTGCTTTACAAATTATCAAGAAGTAGAATTTGGAAAAGTATTTTTGGGTGACAAAAAAGCATGTAAAATTATTGAGAAAGGTAATGTTGTCTTTCATCTAGAAGGTGGAGCCAAATTTCTACTCAAAGATGTTCGGCATGCTCCTCAATTAAAGAGGAATCTGATTTCAGTCAACCAACTATATATCCAAGGCTTTAAAATAGAACTCACAGATAGATGGAAAATAGTCAAAGGTTCATTGGTTGTTGCAAAAGGAGACAAGACCAGTAGCCTCTACATTGTGAAACCAATCAATGAGGTGGGAGCTACCATGATAGTTGTAGGCAGCAATGTAGCACTTTGGCATCAAATATTAGGCCACATGATCAAGAAAGGACTAGAGGTAATGCTCAAAAAGGATCAACTACCAGGTCTCCAATCAGAAAACTTGGAATTTTGTGAACATTGTCTCTATGGCAAGCAAAAGCGGGTCATGTTCTTGAAATATGGGCATGACATGAAGGGAAAACCATTGGAACTTGTGCACTTGGATGTCTTTGGTCCTACCGATGTAAGATCCTTAGGAGGTGCTAAATATTTCATTACTTTCCTTGATGATTCTACTAGGAAAGTTTGGATATATTTGATGGCAAATAAATCAAAAGTTTTTCTAAATTTAAAGTTTTCAAAGCTCTTGTTGAAAACCAAAGAGACCACAAGATTAAATGCTTGAAAATAGATAATGGAGGGGAGTTTGTTTTCTGGAATTTAATAATTATTGTGAAGATAATGGTTTTCGTAGGGTGAAAGTTGTCCCCTACACCCCTCAAGAAAATGGGGCAGTAGAAAGGTTTAATAGGAAAATACTTTAGAAATCTTGGTGTATGCTTTCTAATGTAGGTTTGGGAAAAGAGATTTTGGCTGAAGTGTGCAATACAGCGGTCTATTTGATAAATCGAAGTCCTTCATCAAGGCTAAACTTCAAAATTATGGAAGACGAATGGAAAGGAAGAAAAGTTTCATACTCTCATCTTAAAGTCTTTGGCTATCAGGCTTTTGTACATCTCCCTAAGGAGAAGTGAAGAAAATTGTATCTCAAATCATAGCCTTTCATATTCATTGGATATGGGGAAGAATAGTTCGGCTTCAAACTTTGGAGTTTATCTGATAAGAAAATCATAAGGAGTAGAGATGCAGTCTTTAATGAGAAGATTTTTCCTCATTCTAAAGATGAAACTCCTATGAGAGAATACATTCCCCTATTTGAAATGATGGACAATGGAAATCAAAATTCTCCCATCTCTTTTCTATCTACTATGTCTCAAAAATCACAAAGTTCAACATCAAGAAGCTTGGTGGATGAAAATTTTCATGATTGGAATCCATATGGTGGAAATCAAACTTCCTCCACACATGGCTTTGACTCCACCAAAGCTTATTTCACTACATCCCCTGCTCATGGCATGGAGAATAAAACTCATAGGGATGAAGAATCATCCCCTACTCTCTATCGAGTCCCTCACGGCAACCATGGTAGACCTCAGTTGATTCTTCATGGAAACCTCCAACAATCACACAACAGTTTTGAAGATTTACTACCAGCTCATGGTAGGAAAGTGACTCAGGGTAGACAAGAAAAAATTATATAGGTTTGGACATTGAAAGAAATGAAAGTCCACTCCCATCCCACCTCACATAGTGGACAATCCCTTCCATGAACACTCACGGTAGTCACAACACACCTTATGGAAGAGAAATTACTCTCAAGACCAGTCATGATAGGGAGATTACTTCTGAGACTAGTCATGGCAGAGAACAAGGTCCACACGCACCTGGCTTTGTCGCAGAACATTCTTCTCACACTCCTATAGAAAATCATAGTGATGATGATGGTAATCTCAAGCAAGTTATTCACAGAAGTGAACAAACTCTTCCCCCTCTCTAGCACGGGAGAGCTATTGGAGAAGATCTCGATAGAGCTATTGGTAAAAGGCACGGGGGAACTATTGGATAAAAGCTCAGCAGAGCTGTTAGTAAAAGGATTAGTTTTCATAAGGATTTTGTAGATCTTTGACCACAACCATAACATAATTCCTAGGAGGATCATCTACATTCACAAAAAAATTTGTAGAATTTGGGGAATAATAAACGGAATGAAATAGAGAGGCAAAAAAATTAAACAGGGAATTAAAAATTCAAGAGCTACAATCTCTGGCTCTCCATTTGAGCTATTTCAAGGTCAACCAGAAGGTATAGAACCTCAGTTAAGAAGATCCACCAAACAAAGGAAAATGCCAACTAAATACTCTGAATATGAGTTATTGTTCGCTGAAGAAGTAGAGGCTTCAATTCTTGTCTCAGAATTTTTAGAACCTTCCACATTTAATGCCGCTCTCAAAGATGTTAACAATGATAAATGGAAAGAAACGATGCATGAGGAGATAGACTCTTTACTTAAAAATCAAACTTGGGACTTGGGCTCTCTTCTACCAGATCAAAGACCACTTAGGAACAAGTGTGTATACTAGATAAAAGAAGAAGATGAAGGTAGAAAACACTTCAAGGCCAGATTGGTGGTAAAGGGTTTTGATCAAGAAAAGGGGATAGACTTTAATGAGAGCTTCTCACTGGTTGTCAAAATGACAACTATCCAAATAGTCTTGGGATTAGCAGCAGTGTGGGATCTTGAGTTGGAATAGCTCGACGTGAAGACCACATTCCTACATGGTGATGTAGAAGAAGAGTTATATATGGAGCAGCCTCAAGGATTCATCAAGAAGGGACAAGAGCACCTTTATTGGAAACTAAAATGGAGTTTGTATGGCCTCAAGAAAGTTCCAAGACAGTGATATATAAAATTTTATGGCTTCATGGCTTAAAACAATTTCACAAGATGTGAATCAAACCCATGTGTCTACTTCAAGAGACTTCCTAATGGTGAATTCATCTTTCTCCTTTATGTTGATGACATGTTAGTGGTTGGCACAAACAAAAGAATAGTTAATGAGTTAAAGGAGAAATTGGCCAGAAAGTTTTACATGAAGGACTTAGGGGCAGCCAAGAAGATTCTTGGCATGACGTTCACAAGAGACAAGAAGAAGAAGAAGGAAATTACATTGTCTCAAAAACAATGCATTGATAAAGTTGTTGAGAGGATTGGCATGGTTGATGCTAAAATTTCTCCCCTTCCTCTTGCTGGTCACTTCCACCTAAGTTCTTAATTGTGTTCGAACACACAAGAACAAAAGGACTTCATGGAGAAAATTCCTTATAAATTTGCAGTTGTGAGCAGATTCATGAGCAATCCCAGGAAGGCTCATTGGGAAGTTGTTAAGTGGATACTAAGGTATCTAAAAGGAACTTTAGATTATGCATTATGCTTTGGAGGAAATAATTTTCACTTGCAAGGTTATACTGATTCTGATCATGTTGGAGACTTGGATAAATAAAGGTCTACCACTAAATATACCTTCATGTTTTCTGGAGCTGCCATCAATTGGGCTTCAAGGTTACAACATTGCATTGCTCTTTCTTCAGTTGGGGCTGAATACTTGGCTCTTTCTGAAGGAGCAAGGGAAATGATTTGGCTTCAACGATTGCTTGGTGACTTGAAAGTTCATCAAAATGAGTATAATTTTTTTTGTGATAGCCATAGCGCTATCTTCATGGCTCATAATCACTCATCACAACGTCACTCTAAGCATGTTGATGCACATGCTCACTTTGTTCATCATGCAGTTGAAGAAGGAAAGATGGAAGTTGTCAAGATTGATACTAAGATCAATTCGGTAGATATATTCACAAAGGTTGTCGCCAAAGAGAAGTTCTAATGTCCAAGGACTTCTCTTGGCCTTGTGAAGAAAAGATAAGTAAGCACTTCAGTAGGTTATTGGGTGATCAATTGTAGCATGGTTGTCCTTCACGTGGGCTTTTGTTGAGGAGTGAAGGAAAACAATCATAATGTTTTTATTATCCCTTTTATTATGACTCTTCATTCGAAGATTCTTCATTTATATAATAATCCTGAAGCCTTTATATTTGCTGCTCCTGCTCATTTGTAATTAATCTTTTGAATCAATATAATACTCTGCGGTCTCGACGTAGCCACAATTTGTGGTGAACCAGGATAAATCTGGTGTTTGTGTATTTTTTAATTGCATTGTATATTTGTTTTTTATTTCTCTCTTCCAAATCCCTTTCACAGACATGTAAGAGTTGAAGATATGTAGAAGAGTGTACAAGAGGATTGTGTGTAGTAAACAAAATGGGTAGCATCTCCTTCTATGATTTTTCTCTACATAATGCTGGGGCATTGAGATTGGCAGTGGATGGCACTGAAGTTTTGTGATTATAATTCAAGTGTACAAGAGTCATTGGTTCGAACTACGATTTATCTGGGGCTCTTACTATTCTAATGGTAGTTCAGGCTCCCCACCCAATGGGTTTCCAGTGGTTTCACGGGGAGACATATAGTTAGATGAATTCACTTTGCACTCTCCACTCGCCACTCCCCACTCCCCACGTTGGCTGAAGAGTGGTAGTTTGTTAAGAAAAACTTTCTGACTAACATAAACTTGTTGTGAACGGAAAAGGTGACTGATATTTTTTTTCTGAATCAGACAATTCCATCAATGGGCGATGCCCACTTAAAAATCATATCGGCTTAATTACAGTAAAGGGAATATTTTAGGTGTTGTGCAAAAAATTATATCATATCCTTTATTTCCTCCAATTGCAAACAAATCTCTGAGCATTTAACATAAGTATTAAAGATAGTTCTTTTGTGGATTTGAACTATTCCTGACATGTCAATACTTCCCATATCTACAATCAACCTTCAACATTAAAAATTAACTTCAAAATGTGATCTTTCTTGGGACTGTATAGATTTTTGATATCCTCCAACCTGTCACTTGTCCTATCAATTGAGATAGGGAGTTTAATAAATAATATTTTGATGTTATATATCACAGTAAGATATAACGTGTTATTTTGATGAATATAAAATCTTATATATGTTGGAGTAATATTCTTAAATAAAATTTTGTGCATATTTGTTATCATCAACCATATAGATCATATATATGGACATATTTTTTATCATCAACTATATAAATCATATTCTGTGATCAGGATGAGAGTATTCAAGAGTGTTATTCTTCAATATTCATATTCTGATGATAGATTATAGATCATAGATAATGTATTTTTTAATACTCTCTTAATGATAGATCACAAAATATGATTCTAAATAATAATTTTAAAAAGCATATATCTAATCCAAAAACATTAACCCAATATTATTATAATTGTAAAAATTTACTATCATTAATCCTATATATGATTTATTTCTCCTCCCCTTTACTCCTTCGGCCCAGATCCAGTTGACTAGTATATTCAAATTCCTATGTTTGTCAGTTTCACCAAAAATACAAAAACATACAATACGAAGGAGTATTTATTGAATTAGTTGTAAATTATGACTGGCTAAAATATAACAAAGAAAAAATGTCAATTAAATGCGAGTGCGGAATCCAAGGGATGACTACTCACTGTTGTAGCGGACATCACACAACTGAATTTAAATTGATGTGAAATATATATATATATATATAGCACTCAC
>BSBK01001633.1:865000-995000 GCA_027943335.1 Chamaecyparis obtusa
TATTTTAGAAAAAAAATTATGCATTATGAAGTATCACTCTTTAAAAATGTTGTTTCAATGTGTGTGTGTGTGTGTGTGTGTGTGTGTGTGTCATCCTAAAATGGAAGCACTTCCATGTTAAGAGCATTTAGCCCTTCGAGTGAGTGGTCTGGGGTCATGTCAAACACCTTGATCAGGTTTTTGCTTGAACATGGCTTTCTCCCCCCGTTCTACTTCTCTCTGCACCTGATTTCACCTTATTTATGCATTTCCTGGCATTATAGACTGAGGTCCTGATGTTTTTGACCTCAAGGTCAAAGTTGACCTTGACTCTAACCTAGGGTAGATTCTACCTCATCTTTGACCCAAGGTTCAAATTTCAAGGTCCCATAATTTTTGGGTGTCAGGTTTTGGAGATATTTGTTTTTCCCACTTTCGGGTCGGCCATTTCGGGTTTCAGAATGGTAAATCATTAAATTACATTTAATATGGGCCCATTTATAGGGGTTAAGGTTAATTGGGATTTAATTCCCCAACGTCAGCCTTCTCTAGAGGTTTGTGCCCTAGGTCACTATAAAAGGAGGCCTTCCTCTCTCATTTTCTCCATCAAGTTTTCACATCCATTTTTCATGATCAAGGAGCTCTCAAGGAGATATTCACAAGCCATCAAGTTCTCTTTCAAGCAAGCATTTTCAAGGAAGCATTCAAGTCCTCTTCTTCATTCAAGTTCTCCATTGAAGATCAATGATTCAAGTATTCAAGTCATTGAAGGGATTTGGTTCAAGCATGCAAGATTCATCATTCAAACCCTAGATCTAGCCATCATGATGGTGTGATCTTCCTTCAAGATCCTTTGTTCATCTTCTAGATCCATTCTGTCTTCTATCAAGGTGGATTCAAAGCATGCAAACATGGAGGTTTTGTATTTACTCTCATGCTTTTGATTTACATTTGCCATTGTTTTGTTCAAGCTTTTATATCAACATACTTGTTTACATTTGAAACACAATTGCATATCTATTGAATTACATAGCTTCATTGTTAGATCTACTTCTACTACTTTCTAGCATTCTCATTTCAATTTCAATATTAAGCTTGATTCCAAAACGGGCTTTCACCAAGGTAAACCCCTGAAACAAACACCAAAAACCCTCTTTTTCTTGTAGGTACAGGTGCAAAACTGTGGATCTGAGCTTGGATTTGGATACCCTTTTGAATGAACTTCTAAGATCTATGAACAAAGTCAAAGTTAACCTTGAAAATATTAATGTAGCCTTTGACCTTTTATCAGGGTCAAAGACTACCTACTGTCAGAAAGATAAAAGATTTATGGGTTTTCTTCATCTCGGCATTTCCAATTTGAAACAGGTTACAGAAAATCCTGAAACTACACATGGACACCAGAAATTGACATTTTCCAGATATGCCCTATTTTGAGGTTAGTATTTCCTTTTCAATTATTTCAGATTTCAAGTGCAACTCCTTTGTAGGGAAATATAAGGTTTTCTACCTCTTTCATATTCTCCATAGATTGAGTCAATTGTGCATTAACCTTTTGGTTGATCAATTTGGATCTCTCCTTTGGGATTTTGGATTTAGAATTAGATCTCATATTTCCCCCATTACATTTTAGGATGAACCCATTTTCATCCTATTCATTTTGGTGAACCCGACATACTTACTCTCTTTCTTTTTGGTGTTATATTTCCCTTTAAGATTATATTTAGTTTATGCTCTTGCAGTTTTAATTCAAAAATAAAATAAAAAATCTATATATTCAATAAAATACAAACATATTTCTTGCATTTCATTTACTATGGAGATTTTTAAGATGAATTGGTGTGTGATCATGTTCCTTATTACCCTTCTTTTAGAATCTCTTTATAATACCTATGATGTTTATGAGAGTATCATTCATTTCATTATGTTGATGACCCTTCACTTTGCTCTTGCCTATGCTTTTGTGAAGTTGACTCACACTAGTCTTCCTACATTCAAAACCTTCATTAAATATTTATGTGATAGCCTTATTAATCTTTTGGATTATGTGAAGAATTTGGTAGATGATACACCATCTCCTATCAATCCTAATCCTAATCCTATCAATCCTAATCTTAATCCTATCAATCCTAATTATACTCCTATCAATCCTAATCCTATACCTAAATCTCCATCTGTTCATCCTCGCTCTTCCCGTACTTATGATGGGATTCAAGCTATAGCTTAGCATGTGGATGTGCATGAATTCTTTGATTTACCTTCTCTTCTGATGCATGATTATATTAAAGGAAAGGGTAAAGAAACTTCTTCAAAACCTATTATTCCACCATATACAACCTTTACTCATGAACATGATAAACAATCACCTCATTTCGAAGCTTTACATAATATGTACTCTACCAGATATAATATGGTGAATAAGAAAGGTTATAAAGGTTTAGGGCTTGGACTTAATGAGCATGGTATTAGGTTTCCAGTTCATATACCCCCTAAACTGGATATGTATGGTGTTTTTTGTTCAAAATCTCAAGTCAAGATAGGTGATGTTAATCATCATCCTCCTCTTCACATTCTTCTCCCTACACCTATCTTAGATAACCCTAGTGTTCGTCAAGAAGTGGCTAAGAAGGTGTATGTTGAACTAATGAATTCCAAGAAAGAAATCTTTAGACCTATGTTGATAGATGCTTTATACAAGTAAAAATGTCCTTTTCTTTATAGTAATACACATTTACTTGTTGATTGTAAACATTTCAAGTTATATGTTAGAGAAAGAGATTCTTTCAAAATTATACCTCACTCTCGTGCAGTTTTGCAATTCCTTCATAATTTTGATATAGGTGATTCTCCCTCTTCTGATATAATATAGATTTTCTTCCCCTCTTTTCTCATAACTGGGGGGCAAGAGGTGTATTTTCATCCAGTCTCCTAGGATCCATTAGGCTTTTAGTATATATTATGTCTTGAGCTTAATTGGTATTCTCTCTCTCCTATCTCTCTATGGTTTTTTATTATGTTTACAATCATCCATAGATCTTTTTCAAGATATCTTTTCTAAGACATTCATTTTGTGAAGGTATCCCTTGTCTCTATCTGTGGGGGGAAAGGTCCTTCCTTCTTTCTCTTTGTCTAGGGAACTACTTTCCTTAGCCTAGTGGTATTTATTTATATTGTAATATTATTTCATCATATTGATAGATATTTTGACTATGGATAACCTTTTTATGAGAAGTTGTTGTCCTAGTTCATCACTTCTTCTCTATGTTGTAAATTATGTTCTTTATAAACTCTCACCCTAGATTTGGGGTTAGAGTTGTTTCCCTTACTCCAAAGATTCCTCTTCCCCTTCTTTGTAGGGGGCTTGATGATTGAATCTTTGTTCCCACCTTTGAAAGATGATATTTTATCTGAAGCACTCCTCTTTGGTGGGGGTCTTGTTGATAAGATCTCTTTCTTTGGGGATCCTTTTTCCATGAGTGACATATCCTTTTCATGATTATCTATACTCTTGGATGCAGAGGCCAATACCCCTCACTAAGAATATGGTGTACATTGTTGTTAAACAAGATATCTCCTTGCATTGTGAAGTAGGTATCGTCTTCCTCTTCCTTATCCTGTCTAGTAGACTACCATGATAAGGAGGGGGGCATATATAGGGTCTCCCTTGTACTATAGTTTTTTATTTTTACATGCTAAATCTTGAAAGGTAACGCACATAAGTTGCTAAATCCTGAAAAGACACACATTTATATGCTAAATCTTCTGATGGTAATGCACATAAGTTGCTAAATCCTGAGGAGACACACATTTTTCAAAATTTTCAATATGCTAAATCTTGGAAGGTAACGCACATAAGTTGCTAAATCCCGAATAGACATGAATTTATATGCTAAATCTGCCAAAGATAATGCACATAAGTTGCTAAATCCTTAGGAGATACACATTTTCATATTCATAGTGATACAAGAAGGTGGATCTATGGATATTCCAGAAGCCGTCAGAAGATACATTACAATTACAAGCATAGTTTATGGGTGAACATGTTGGGCTTTCCCTCCAAGGTGATTCATGGTAAGGTGCGCATCTTACTAGGCGATGTAATCACTCTTTTTCCTTTCTCTCTTTTCGCTTTCATGCTAGTAGGACCAAATCATGAAGCTATGTTATTTATAGTGTTGCTCTTGTCTTTCTTATGTAATAATTTATGCTTTTATGATAGCTTTCTAGATATGATATTAGTATGAGAAATGTTTGTTAGCAAGGTTTCTTATGCTAGTTGATTTGGGTTTGTTTAGTACTAACCCCTCTTTTGTGTCTTTTTCCTTTTTTGTCTTCACACCCTCATGCGCATATGTTGAGTTAGAATCCTTATCCTGGGGCCTTCTATCCCTAACTAAGCATTATCCTATCTCATTTTGAATCCACTTGGATCTCTTCTTTCTTTTCCTTTACCAAGAGTTTGCATCGAGTCCATACTCTTGCTAAAGTGGGGCCTTAATGTATTGTCTTAAAATGGAAGCATTTCCATGTTAGGAGCATTTAGCCATTCGAGTGAGTTGTCTAGGGTCATGTCAAGCACCTTGATCAAATTTTTTCTTGAATATGGCTTTCTCTCGTCGTTCTTCTTCTCTTTGCACCTTATTTCACCTTATTTCTACATTTCTTGGCATTATGGACTGAGGTCCTGAGGTTTTTGACCTCAACGTCAAAGTCGACCTTGAGGGTCAAAGTCAACCTCAACTCTGACCTAGGTCAAGGTCAACCTCCACTCTTACCTAGGGCAGATTCTACCTCATCTTTGACCTAGGGTTCAAATTTCAAGGTCCCATGATTTTCGGGTATCGGGTTTCGAAGATATTTGTTTTCCCGCTTTCAGGTTTTCCATTTCAGGTTTTCCATTTCAGGTTTTAGAATGGTCAATCCTTAAATTTCATTTAATATGGGCCCATTTCTAGGGGTTAAGGTTAACTAGAATTCAATTCCCCAATGTCAGCCTTCTCTAGAGGTATGTGCCCTATATCACTATAAAAGGAGGCCTTCCTCTCTCATTTTCTCCATCAAGTTTTCACATCCATTTTTCATGATCAAGGAGCTCTCAAGGAGATATCCACAAGCCATCAAGTTCTCTTTCAAGAAAGCATTTTCATCAAGCATTTTCAAGGAATCATTCAATTCCACTTCTTCATTCAAGTTCTTCATTGAAGATCAATGATTCAAGTATTCAATCCATTGAAGGGATTTGGTTCAAGCATGCAAGATTCATCATTCAAACCCTAGATCTAGCTATCATGATGGTGTGATCTTCCTTCAAGATCCTTTGTTCATCTTCTAGATCCATTCATTCTTCTATCAAGGTGGATTCCAAGCATACAAACATGGAGGTTTTGTATTTACTCTCATGGTTTTGATTTACATTTGCCATTATTTTGTTCAAGCTTTCATATCAACATACTTGTTTACATTTGAAATACAATTGCATATCTATTGAATTACATAGCTTGTTTGTTAGATCTACATCTACTACTTGCTTGCATTCTCATTTCTATTTCAATATTAAGGTTGATTCCAAACCGGGGTTTGACCAAGGCAAACCCCTCAAACAAACAAAAAAAACCCTCTTTTTCTTGCAGGTATAGGTGCGAAACTATGGATCTGAGCCTGGATTTGGATACCCTTTTTGGTGAACTTACAAGATCTACAAAAAATGTCAAATTTGACCTTCAAAATATTAATGTAGCCTTTGAACTTTAATCGGGGTCAAAGACTACCTGCTATCAGAAAGATAAAAGATTTTTGAGTTTTCTTCATCTTGGCATTTCCAGTCCGAAACAGGTTGCAGAATTTCCTGAAACTACACACAGACATCAGAAATTGACATTTTCCATATCTTCCCTTTTTTGAGGTTAGTATTTCCTTTTCAATTATTTCATATTTCAAGCACAACTCCTTTATAGGGAAACATAAGGTTTTCTTCATCTTTCATATTCTCCATAGATTGATTCAATTGTGCATTAACCTTTTGGTTGATCAATTTGGATCTCTCGTTTGGGAATTTGGATTTAGAATATTTTAAATAGTTGAGTGGCAATATGTTTCTAAAAGTAAAGATTATTTTCAGAATATACATTTCAGTGTCATTTTAGGCGAAAAAGTGTAACCCACTATTATATCTATAATGTAAATTCTTATACCTTTTTAAATATACTTTGATGTCATACTATCTATGAATATTCTAGAAATTTATTGTAATTTTTCACATGTAATTATTTAATCTTATAATGTAAAGACAAATTGAGGATGCCATTCACAAATGCATAGATATGCAAATACTTTTCAAGGATCTTCAACAATGTTATGTTTGATTGTCTCTTTTCATGAAGAGTGGATTGAAAAATGTGGTTGGAAAAAGGATATCCTTGTTTGATTGAGGTCTCCTCCACTTGGTCTTCATGAGGGAGAGAATCTTACTACAATTGCTTAGGAAAAAATTATAGGTACAAAGAATGTTTTGGATATTTAAAATCTTGCTTGAGAATACTTAGATGCTTGAAAATATATTAAAATCTAGAAGGTGATTTGAAATCTTGATCATGGTTACCAAGAAGAGGAGATATAGGTTTCTTACATACCTCTTCCAGCATTTGAAAACTAAAAACATGGAGGAAGCTAGCAAGATTTGAGATTTCCTACTTAACCAATGGGATGAGCCCCTATTTTGAATTTTGAGGAAAACTGAGGGGAATAAGTGAGGTAGGCCAACCTATTTTCGCCCAAACTAGATTGAAATTTGATTCATGGGTTGGGAAGGAAGAGAAAATGTTAGAATGATAAGTAGTACGAGGCTGGATCAAGAATATGAGATATGAAAACTCGACAACACTAAGATTGGTCTAGATTAAGCACCTAATAATAGGTGCTTACAATTTAGGACAATATAATAGCATTCAAGAAAACCATGTTTCTATGAATATCCTATAAACATTTTAGATACATTGTCGATTCTTCCACATTATGTATACATGTCTCCCAAAGAATTTCCCAAGTGAGGTCCATTTCTTGTTCCAAAAGGTTCCATTTTTGTCACAAGACAAGAGTATGTGTGAAATGTTTTTGGGTTGGAAAGTTGTCTATTACCTATGATGGTAATACTAGCTGGATAAAACTATTTAAAAAAATAAAATTATTTGGGCATGAAGGTTAATGGGACTTACACTAGCCATCTAAATGGTCAATGCTTGGTATGTGCTAGTCATGTCCAACTTTCTTTGTGTGGAGGCAACATTTGAAATAATGAATTGAAATCATTAGAGGGAATATCAAAGAAACAAACATCAAATTTTAGCATCTCCTAAGTTGTAATTAAGCATTGAAATTATATGGATGAAAGTGTGCATAACCACAAAAGTATTTTTCCAATTGGGATAGCCAAAATCTTACTTTTGAAAGATACCACCTTTTATGATCTTACATTGTTATAGTGTACTATTTATAGGAATGTGTTTTACCTAATATTGCTACATCTTTACTATATCCTAGAGAATATTTATGATATTATCTAATAATTATATTAGACTATTCATATGTCAATACCCCATTACTATATCTTCTTTCTCATTTCATTTATAATATTATTGTTATATATATTTTTTGAAACAAAGAGGGGTAAAGATTTATTCAAATCAACTCAAAGAATATAGAGTAGCAAGTCCAAGGCCAAAACACAAACACTAAACACCTAGAGAAAAAGAATTTGCCACAAGGGAGACAACTACATAGTTTTGTCCTCTGTGATTTACCGACCCAACACCTCCATATAATCCAGCGTTTAAGAGGCTATGGAAATATTCCACATCCCATCCATCCAAGTTCCCAGTAGCCCAATAGAATTACTCTTATGTTATTCAAGTACAATTTATTTTATAGTTTCTATACCATATTTTTATTTTGTTAAATGATATTATAATTATACATTTTCTCATTGAGAACATTTATCTTCATGTTATAATGACATAGCTTTGTTTGGAAATTTGTAAATAGTGATTATAATGCCTACACTAAGTGGATCATTTTAGTTTTTTACTTTTAAATTTATAGATACCCCATGTTTTCCCATGATCATGTATACTAGAAAGAGCCTTTTATGATACTCTCGAAAGTGCTCTTGGTTTTAGGGATTCACATCACCATTATCTTGACCTTACTCTTCCTACCCTATTTGTGCTCACACTCACATATCCCATATTGGTGTCATATATTATGCTTTCATGTGTACTTTTAAGCATTGAAGGATGCATCAACATTATTATATCACAATACTTCAAAATATCTTAATAGAATGCAAGCATCATACATTAATATAATGTCTTCAATAGTTCTAGATGATTCACATGTGATTAGATCCATATGATAGAGAGTATCATTAACTTGTAGATTATTATTGTAAAAAGTTTACATAGTAGGTTTCAAATATTACCAAAGTTTCTTTTGTAGATTTTGATATGATTTTTTAGGCATGAAGTTTTTCCAGAAATATGAATGTTAGCAAACTTGTTGAGAATATTAGTATTCTAAACATGCACCTCACATGTTATCATTATTTTATACTTGATTATATTTATTTGCCCAGTTAGCCTAAAAACCCATGTTTTTCCTTGTTGTAAATATAAATGAAAGTACTAGAAATTAAAAATAGTTTTATAATTTACGAACCAATACATTCCATACCTAGCCAATTGAGTAAAACTTCTTATACAAGTAAAAATAGATTGTCCTTACCCAAAATAAAATCAAGACATTTAGATTTTTAGGCTCTATTTATTAAGTGTTGTGTGTTTCTTTTCTTTTCAAAAAGACAACTAGCAACTCTATTTTTTTAGTCAAATACTCTTCAAACTGAATAGAAGCTCTTTCAGCAATCTTCATAAAGAATTCATTTGTCGATGTCTTGCATCCTAAATGGACTTCTATAATATTTTCAAATAGTGCTTTGTAGTAGTTTTCTACAATTCTTCCAAGCATTTTCTCTTCCCCTTTTTTCATCCATATAGAAGTATACGCATGAATTCCTCCCACAATCTCTATATTTACCATTGCAAATGACCCCTCTCTTTTCACAATTCTCTCAACCTCTTTTATATTTGGATTGAACAAAGGGAGATTGAAGGATTTCCATTTCTCTTGTGTGATAATAACCTACACAAGCATAAAACCAATCGAAAATAAAGTTTAGTAAAATATTAAAAAAAATCTATATGAGAATATATTATAATGAATACATTGAGTATTTGGAGGAATACCAAATAAACGCAATGAATTAATTGAGTGTAGCGACCTTGTTGTTTGGAGCATTAAAAGGTGTTAAATAAAAAATATATAAAGATGGCCAGAGCATGCATTGTGCATACCTCCTTAACTAGTTCCTCAAATGCACATTCAAAATAACGAGCGGTATATCCCAATGCTCCTTGGTTCTCCATTATATCAGTGTCTCCATTACGACCGATAAGAGATATGAACATGCATCCCCCTTCAACTATTTCTTCTACCCAGCCTTTTAAAAATGTTGTGAAGTCTGTATCGAACTGCTGTAGATACGCAGCCGCCACACCCTCCTCAGATTCCCTTGAAACGTAAATATGAGGAGATCTTCTTTGTTGAACACTCTCTGGAACCTGCATTTACATCATATCATGAGACAACAATACCATATTCATATATGGAGGAGTTGAATTGTTCATTACTGACCTTTGAAAGCCAATGGAGACTCATAGAAGAGTGACAAAAATGCAGACTTTTCCATGCGAAGAGACGTGTGAAGTGTGATCCACACACAACCGCTAGAAGGTAAGATCTTGTAGCCACTCCATTCTTATCTGTGGGTGGAGGCAACATCTCAAACAGTGAATTGAAATCATTAGAGGGGAGATCTGAGAAATAAACCTCGAATTCGGGCATCTCCTGATCTGCCAATAAGCGTTGCATGCATGCACTACTACAAAGAGTGGGGGTTAAAGACAAATTTTGAGACAGATTTTTAATAAATTGTCTTCATCTGAGACAAAAAGAAAGTTGAGTATTATCTCAAATATGTCTTTAACCGAGCGTCTTAATATATTGTCTTAAAAAATTGTCTCAATAAGACAATATGGAACATAAGTATTTTTGTCTCAGACAGTATTTTTGAGACAAAAATACTTTTGTTTCGTATTGTCTTATTGAGACAATTTTTTAAGACAATATATTAAGGCGCTCAATTAAAGACATATTTGAGACAATACTCAACTTTCTTTTTGTCTCAGATGAAGACAATTTATTAAAAATCTGTCTCAAAATTTGTCTTTAACCCACTCTTTGTAGTAATGAATTAAAATGGTAAAAATACTCTCAAAAGACAATTATTTCATGTTAGGGCACGATGGAATCGAACCATCATCATCTTGCTTGTAAAGCAAGTGCTCTTCCATTGAGCTAGCACCCTCTAAAAAGAGTGCTCTTATATTGTAATAAAAAGTATCGCAAAAAAATAAGTATTTTGAAAAGCCCATCAACAAAAAAAAAAAAAGAGTACAGTTGTGGAGTGTAAAAAAAATTAGACGCAACTCACAATACATCCTCTCAAAAATACTTTGAAGCTCTCAGTTAATTTGGACACAAAAGTCTTCCAAAAAGGTGTAGTACACAGAGAAGTAATGGGAACATAAAAATAATAACCACCATTTTCTGATTGTCAACAAAGAAAAGCAGCCATTTTTAAATCAATATTGGTATCTTCAAAAATAATAATAAAAGGTATTACTCATGAAAACACGAACAAAATTATTGGGGTCTTAGTTTAAAAAATCTGTAACTTCTTATTTATAATTCACATTTCATTTCTAGGAAAACAAGTATACAAGAAGACATTCATGTATGAATATTATACTAATAAACCGTTTAAACTCGCAACTAAAGCACACGCTCCGAGATTTGCAAATTTCTCTTCATCAAAAAACTAGGCTGTGATATCCTTCTCTGCAACATAGATTTTAAGTTGCAGAACACAAAAACATCTTTTAAAAAACTGAATTAATGCATCTCATTAGACTTCCCTTAAACAATGTTTGAAACCACAATTTGCATTCTAAATTATGTGACAACAAAAAAAAAAATGCAGGCTTTCACCTTGCAAAAAGGGTATAGAAATTATTCCACTCCACTGATGTGCAGAACATTTTCATAAGCCAATTTCACACTAAAAAGACAAAAACAAATGGTCACATTCTACAAATGAAAAGAAAAAGAATTAACATAAAAACTCTAAAAGTGATTAAATAATAGAAACTCAAATACTTGATGTTTCTAAAGCATATCAAGTCCAAAAATAAGCTCCAACCTGAGAGAACCTGACACCATCAATGTACAGGAGTAGAATATATTCCCTATCTGCTGAGTAAAATAAATATTTATAATTGTTCTATGAAAAGTTTTCAAATGTTACTAAATGTAGACACATTCATATTAAATTTGAAGTTGAATTTAACATAATTGTCATGATGAACACCGTCCATGTAATTAGTCGATACAAATACATATGAATCAGTAGTAAGTGAGATAGTAAAGCATCATCCTATGACAGAAGATCTGTAGAAAATAATTTCTTCAATAGTAAGATATGTTGCAAAAAAGAAAATAAATGTTCAGTATTGCATGAAATATCAAATGTCATGCTGAATTGCATTTCTTCATTCTTGTGAGTGTCAATTTTTAAAAATAATAATGTTGATGAACAAAACTGAAGCCATGTCATTTTATCAAAAAAAGTGTTGATTGGTAAGTCTAAAATGCATGTTTGTCTGCCGCTAAAACTCCAAGACAAGTGGGGATTAGATAACATATTCCATAACATTCTTCAATGGTGTAAAATGACTTGAGAGAATTCATTTCACAAATGCATGTTGTCTGCCTATGAAAAATTAAGAAAAGTGGGGATTACATAACATATTCCATAACATTCTTCAATGGCTGAAATGACTTGAGAGAATTCATTTCCCATTGAAGGTACCTAGATGACTTCCCTCAAATTTCAGGAATGTGGGACACTGTCAAGTAATGCCTAGTTGAAGGTGTCTATATTAACATCTTGGGGACACTTTCCATCATCCTCTGTTGGATCTCTTTCAACTCAACAAATAAATAAAACAAAAGATCTATGTTACCGGGTGCTCAATTGTCGTGGATAGGTTGACTAGTATTACATGTTATTCACTGAACAACATTACTATTACAACTTTTAATTGTTCTTTATTGGAAATTAAATTTTCATTTCTATTATACACCACCAATTTTCATGTTCATCCAACATCCCCAACCAAACAAATATGTTGAGATTCAACATCAGTCTCAAAAAATTGTAGAGGATATCTTTCTAATTTGTCTTGGGTTGAGACCCTTAGTTTAAAATTATTTTAATCAATGACTCATTCACTAGAGATTCAATACAAGGTTCCAATTGGCCTTGACAAAGGTCCACTAGTCGTGGAAATCAATTTCGAGTTTCTTGTATGCACAACATACAAGTGAGTGAGGCTACAAGTTCAAACTCAATTTGACTGCCAACTCCTCTCAATATGTAACCAAAATTGCATAATTCTAGCATGTTCGTCATCATGAAATAATTATTGCATTTGGGAAATGAATCTAAACATCCATGATGCAATAAAAGAAAAGAGTAAATATCATATAACATGGCCAGGATATATTTCTTGACCAAAAAAAGCACACCTTGTTGCTGGTCAGTCCTCTTATCCTTGACAAAAGAAACTTCCAGCATATTTCCATGTTCAGAAAATAGGGGATGCATCTGCAGATAAAAGATAAACATTATTCCATTCAGTTAAATTTAACTACTATAATTTCAATAAAAAAAATGTCTCACATATTCAGCAAATAGAAATTGTTTTTGACAAAAAAATCAGAAATAATGTTTACCATAATGAATTAGTATAAGTTTATTACATTTTCAAATACAAAATCTATAAAGCCGAGTCACAACAATGGACATAGTACTCCAGAGATTTTAATTTCATCTCTTCCCATTAATCGTATCTTTCTAGCATTTTGAATAGTCAAACAAGACAAGAGAAACCCCAGACAAGTGCATCCTTTCCCAAATTTAGTTAATACATACTTCACAATGTAAGTGAAATTTAGTAAGAAACATACATCTTCTATAACTGTTCCAGGCACAGACCCCACAATTTTTTTAACGAAATTTCCAGAATCTCCTGAATTTACAAGATCCATCATGGATGTTAAAATTGTTTACACATGAATGCACCAGGAATATTTAGAATTCTTAGTAAAACATAAACGACACTAAAATTTACCAGTCTAGTCACATTCACAAATAGAAAAGGAGAAACTAAGCAATATACAAAAGACCAAAGCCTCGTGATAAAATAATAAATATGTAATATGGGACAAGAAGGTCAAAATGTAAGCTTATAGTATGGGTAGGTGAAGTCAATTGCTGAAACGTGTTCCTTATTGAGTTCTCTATGCTAATTACATAGAGAGAAGATATGTGAATAGGCAGTGGTGAATGGAACTACTGACAAATCACATGAACATAAGGAGATGCATGAGAAGAAATTGACCAATTGCAAAAGTGGCAAGTGAACATTCTATAACAAGATGTTGCACAGAGTACAGACACCACTGCGTGCACTCAGTTAAAAGAGCCCCATGTGGCCCCATATGTGTATTTATTTCACTATCCCAACCTCATTATAATGACAGTAGCCACACTATTAAACTTGACGCTACAAATATGTACATAAGACTATGCATATAGGTAGAAATAAACTTTTATATTATCATGGAACCAAAGGGAAGTATGTCACTCATCTAACATATAAAGTAATAGCATACATCCTAAAAATGCACAAATGCATGGCATAACTTATTTGGATAAAGGGAGATGTCCAAGTAAAGTACATGCATTAGAAATTTTCATCTACTGTTCTTCTAGTAAATTTGATCAGAATTTTTTACTTCTTCCATTTGTGAAATTGCTTGTGAAGCACTTGCAACATCAAGAGGAAGGATATTTCAAGGTGCATATATTTCATTTATTTCTTAAATGCCTTTGGCTTAAGCCATAATCTGGTGATTGTTTGTGGAAAAAAACTAGCATAACCACCAAATTGATCACACATATGAAGTACTAAGAAAGTTCAACTTTTATGCTTAATATGCACTTCAATCATTAAATAAACTCAAATATCAACATCCAAAAATATTTTCTATAATATTTTTCTTGTAAACTTTACCTCACAGGAAAATTCTTCTTTTCCAGTTTTACTAACAACACGCAACACTTCCAAAAGAAATAGGACTTCGTAAGCTGAGCCAGTCAAATTAACAACACATGTCGACTTACACTCATTAATATAGAAATGTTAATTGCATGATATACTCACCTATTGTTGCTACATGTCTCCAAGCAATAAATTTAACACCCAAGAACCAAAGAATTCAAAGGCTCTTTCAGCCTGTTTCTTAAAAAAAAAATCTACTAAGAGGAGCATAACACATTGTGTTCTACCTCCAATGACATTGTGTGAAATAGAGGAACAAGATTTTAATCACCTGTTAAACCAATTCCTTCTCATCTATCTAATTACATTATTGCATGCTAGATGTGGCTAATAATTTAATAAAAATCATTAACATTGAAGAAAAGGTTCAAAAGCTGGTAAGGAACCAAGAGTTCATAAAGAAAATGATAGAGATAGAAAAGAAAGTTAATAAAAAGATGGTTTACTACAAGGGGCTATTACACACTGAATGCTAATTTCTATGATTGCATATCTAGAGGCAACTATCAACAGTGATGGTATAAAAATAATACACATTTGCTAGATCCTTAGGACAATGTTGCAAAAGGCAAAAAATTGTAGCCAACTTACATTGTGAGGGCGTCTGAAGTTTAAAATTTAGTATAGCAGCTCACATCAGCAGATAAAAATTGCAGTCACCTGGGTAAAAAGTTATATTTTAAGGACAAAATTCAGTCAAACTTAAAAGAAAGGGTCAGATTCTTTCATCATACCATCATGCATGTCACTTCCAAAATGTGCATACAAGAAGGATTTTACTTTCACTGCTACTTCTACGATAAGTATACCCTTACAAAGTATTCACTTAAAGTTTAACAATTATCTATCTGAAGACATGAATAAAGAACCACAGAAATTAGATAAATTCCAGAAACTTCACCCCAATGACTAATGGATTTGCAAATTAAGAATTCAAATTTCATATTTAACCTCTTTCACAAATGCACTGAAACATAAATTAATTTTGACTCTTTAAAACACAAAGATAACTTTTAATGCTTACTTTTCCGACTGTAAAGTGTACTTCCCTTTTCCTACAACACAGCTTAAAGTGCCCAACATGCAATTCGTGTTAATGCCTGCAAGAAAATGTTACTTGTCAAATACTCTGCTACTAATTTAAACAAAAAGAAGAAAAAAGGAAAGCATATGCAATTACAGAGTCAAACAGAATATATCTTACTCCTAATACAACATAAATAATCTCACAATGGAAAAAAAACAAATAATTAAGTTGTGCATCATCTAAGTCAATAGATCTTACCGAATGATGATTACTTTAGCAAATACAACATACAAGCATTAAAAAACTGTATGTGTTGGAAAGAAAAAAGTTGTATTCAATACACATAGTTTTAATGAAAAATAGACTGTTCCTTTTGGAACCTTGCCATAATAAGTTATGCCCAAAGCCTAAACTTAGTCATCATCACCTCAAGTTCTTGCAACTAGCTATGCATTATTGTTGAAAGCACATGATATAGCCAGGCTTAAGAGAGGTTACACATTTGTGGTGCTACAATATCTTGATACTTTTTTTGGATTTCATTTCTTGCAAAAACAAAAGAAAGCAAAACAGAGGGAACAAATAGACAAAGTCTTAAAAGCTCTTATTAGCTTACTTAAGTTTTTAGCTCATGCAAACAACATAATTGTTTAGCAGGTTTTTAAAATTGACCTATGAATACCAATTTTGTAATTTGATTTGGCTATATAATGTCTTCTTGTTTGAATTCATGAAACCGCAGAATATATAAAATATGTGTATGAATTTCACCAATTTTGTGATTTAATTTGGCTATGTAATGGCTTCTTGTTTGAATTCTCAAAAGTCAAAACCGCAGAATTTACAAGGCTGACCTATAAAATTTTACAAATTTTGTAATTTAGTTTGGCTATGTAATGGCTTCTTGGTTTGAATTTTCAAAACCTCAGAGACATGTCATATCTGTAAATTATACAGTGATCTGAGTTTAATGGTTGTCACTTGTAGATTATGTGGAGGTAGAGAATGACCCAAAACATATTAGAAAGGAAAAGAACTGCCTTGTCACTTGTGAAAGTCAATTTTTTTGTGGAATCTCCATAAATATTTTTTGATCATAAGGTTTTTCCAGCTTATCCAATGTAGTCGTTCATCGTAGGCATACTAAATATCACATTAACACCTGAATCATGCTACCTGTTTCATCCTATATAAGTCACCAGTGGTTATGTATTTTTAATTTTATGACCTTGCAAGAAAAGGGAAAGTATAGTCTATAGTAGTGTGGAAGAAATTTATAACATGCTCTCCACTTCATCCAGTAGATGTGACCTTTCTGCAAGGCTCAGCTTCAGATCAAAAAGCCTGCACACAGAGATGTCTCAGGCTACTATGGTGTCTAGAATGTTTCATCCCACTTCTGGTTCTTTTCTTTTGCTGCTTGCTAAAGATTTGCTTAGGTTATCCTTTCTTACCACCTATGTTCCTCTAACTTGAGTGCTCATGTCAAGTTCTTTGTCACTTGTATTCCATCTCTGCGTCTTCCAATGTGTGACTCCTGCACATCATGCTGTTTATCTCTTCTTCACAAGTTGCAACAGAATCTCTTGATAGCCACTTTTCTAACAGTTCTTGTAAATTTGTCTTTGATGAGACAAGTTCACAATTAAATGGAGTGTGTTTGTTACAATCAGCTGCCCATGCTGAATGTGGGAAGTGAACTAGATGGAGCCTTTTGAGCTTGTACCCAAGATAGATTGCCTCATCTACATGATTGATCCCTGACCATATTCTGTCATTTATAAATCACAAGGCAATGAATTCTTGTAGTCTGCATCATTTAGGTTTCAGCCAGCATTTTTCAGGTTTGGTTGTTCATCCTCTTCTATTATTAGCCTTGAACCTTCCATGCTGAATCTTACAGAGGGCACGTCAATTTTCAGCATGCTATTCCATGCTTTATATATAGACTTTATAAGAACCTTTACATGTTAAGGTTCTAGAAACTTTAGTGTAAGGCTTGATTTGAGATTTCTTACTTTGTAGATCAACCTGCAGACTACATTATAGTTGTTTTTGTGCACTGCATTCATGAGATGATATGCAGGACTTTTAATGTTATCTGCATTTTATCTTTCTTGTTAAATTGTTATCATCATCGTCGGAAGCTTGGACTGGCATGGACTTGGCAGCTCAAAATTTTGATTCAGACTATGGACTCGGTAAATCTTGGTAATAATAGCAAATACATTATTACTTTAAAAAACTGAAATTAATTCATTTAGAGAACGCATAATTCTAATCTGATCATCAATTTGTCATATAATTCAAAGATTTTATGTGTCATAGTCAGAGTTTGTGTAATCAGATATACTGAGTTTGGGCTTCGTAGCTTGACCATGTGTTTGGGTCCTTTGGGATGATATTGAAACTGGTGTCGAAAAGTGTGAACATTGCAGCGTGGTTTTATAATCACCTTTATCCATCAATAAAGAGCAATCAGTCAGGGCATGGTTTAAGCATTTTATTAAAGTGGTAATGGAAATTGTAAATAGACGATAACTTGATGCAGGAGGAATGTTTGTGATGTGGTCTACAATTGTTTAGATACTTCAACAGTATCTGCTTTGGTGACTTCTATCAAATCGATTGCACTTAAGTTGAATAATAATGGGATTAATTTTTTGAAATCCTGCAAATCAAAAATAGTGAAAACTAAGTTGGGTATGTGAGTATATTTTTTGGCCGTGAGTTGCAGCAAGTCTCTGTGAATCAGGACAGGTCCACATGAGTAATCAAACTATTCAAATATTTACTTTTCAGCCTTTTTTATTAAAAACATACTGAAAATATAGTTACCAGATACTGTAGGGTACTGCTATTGACTTCATGTCAGCCTATTTGACATGTATTGGATATGGATACTTCACTGATGTATGTTGTGCACAAAAATTGTCATGATGCATAGGTATGGCTAAGATATGATAGTGCCATTTCTTAGCTCTATGTGGATAGCCACAACCAAATCTAAGATGCATCCAATCACTGTTCTAGTATTTTAAAGGAAAAAGCGCATTTCTTCTAATTATGTCTACATATAATGGGTTAAACTTGACTAATTTTTGGTTTTGGACATGACATTATTGTTGCCATAAGAAAATCTCCTTTCTAACATGAGGAAATCTTGATGTCCAATAAAGACTCTTAAGTAGGAAATCCACATTTAATTGGAAATATTCATGGCCTTTTGAGAAGCTTTGAACCTTGTTTTGGTGGGAGCCTTCTAGAGATAAGCCTATTATTGATTGGTCTTTAAACTACAATCCCTTTGTTGTCGACCATAAATAGGAAATCCACATTTCAAGGTTATATTAGGGCTTTGAATTCATGGGTAGAGATTGTAATAGAGTGGAGCCCATCTTCTAAAAACAGGTCAAAAGAAATACGAAGTTGTGATGAATTTAATGAAGGGTTGGGCTCAATAGGTTTCTGAAAAGGGTTGATGAGTAGGACCCTATCGTTTCTGTGGAATTTGTGAAGAATTAGAGCTAGGTCCAGTGAAGTTGAGGGGGGTTGAGTTTGAAGTTTTAGTGGAGCTTATTGCTTAGATTACAGGCCTATCAAATGGAATGAAAATCTCTAAGGATAGGTTTAACAAGGAGGAAGTGCATTCCTTTTTTCTTGAGAGATGGCAAACAAATGAAGCGGCTTCACACTAGATATTCTAGAACTTCATTGGTCCACCCTTTGGATGCTAACAAAGGCTATGAAATTAACTTTGCATCTGCAGATGCATCTGCGTGAAGATTCCAAAAATCCTTTTAACACGTCTATTTATTGCATATCCTACAAAGTTTCCCATTTTTACACACACATAAGGATACTAACCATTATTGTAAAAATTGGCTTAGATCTCTCATTGCATTTTCTTGTGACTTTCTTATCCCCTTTTAATAATTTATTTACTGCATTCTTTAAGCTTTGCCAGCCATCCATACCCTTTTCTCCATCTACACACAGAGAGGGAGAACACTGACAAAGGTTGTAAATTTTGGTTTTAACATCTGCAATTGCGTGTACTTCAAAACCTTGAAGCAGTTTCCCCAAATCTATTTTCCACTGCCTTCCATTATAGTTTCCATGAAATTACATTTATAAGAACTTAAACCCAACACATGCACGTAACTATTTTCTAGAAGTAGTTCATAATCTTGATTTTAAAAAATTGCTTCAACTTTTCTTCGAAAAATTAAGAGTAATTTGATATCGTTTATCTATTTAAAGTTTTAATGTGAAAATATGAACTATTAAGTTGGACAACTAGAAATGGAGATAAAAATGCTATTGAAAAGAAATGAGATTTTTAGATAACTTACATAGAAGATCCTCTCCTTTCAGCATATTTATTAGCAACCTACCCACAAAATTGAACTCGGTAAGTTAGTTATAGATTAGACAGCTGCTGAAGTGATTCACAATCTTAAATGAAGATATCTAAGAGTAAAAATTCATAGTCCAAATTTAAAATTAAAATCAAAGAGTCACTAATCAAAACTAATCTGGTCCAATGTCAAAATCAGTTTAGAAGAAAAAGAAATATATATTCATATTGAAATCTGAAAAACAATGCAATCTATATTCTTCTGAAGGTATTTGTTAATGCCTGAATAACAGATACATTCCAAAAATTTAAAACTTTGTATTTCTTGATTGTGACTGACACACGTGAAACAAAACAACCTGCTACCAATCAGGGAAAGTGTTTCAAACAACAGTTCTTATAAACCAAAGAAAATATTCATGAATTTGAACCCCAATTGCTAAGTTAGAGGAAATATATTAAGGCAGTTGCATTTATGATTTAAATCCAAGAAAGTAATTTTCAATATTGCTTGAATTCCCTTTACCTCTATATAAAAAGGAAATAATATAAAATGCTGTACCACATGAACCCTTTAATTGCAATAAAATTCCTTAATCTAAAAGGTTTGACTACCATCTTTACAAATAATTAATAAAGAAGAGAAATAAACTAATGAACACTCAAATGCACCCGAAAATCTTTTAATTCAGAAGATTCATGCTTAGCACGTTCAACAGATGCATATCAAAAAAATGCTAATCTTTTTTTCTTATGAGTTTGGGGATTCATCATAAGCCAGACTTCCAAAATCTCACAGAATGTGGTAAAGCCTTCCTGAAAATCTTCCTCACCAGCATCTTTGTCCAAGCCACCAACAAATATTTCAATTTCCTTTCATTTCTGCCTTTCTTTAACAACTTCATGATGCTCTGCTTCCTCTTCATTAGGCTCTTGATGTTCCTAAATCAAACTAACAACAACATTTGAATGAAATTTAGTCAATTATCTAGTATATTTGTGATTATATATCATTAGAATCACATCTGGTAACTAGTCTATTATTTAACACAAAATTGAAGTACCCTTGTAGAGGGAGAATCATTTCTTGCAGTAAATGAATTAACACCTATTTCAAATGTTGACATTTATCTTCTAAAAAGGATATTATAATATTGCAAGATTGCTGAAATTTAATAAGTAAATGTTGCAGTATCAATCACTCAAATAACTAGACACAAGCACATAATATGACTTAACACTCACTGAATGATACACCATGTAGTTTCTAATAAATAAAAACTAATTATATTTATAAAGAATGGGCCCCAAGCATGAGACACATAAGAAGCAATGCAATTGGCTAGTTTTTAAGAACGGTTTTGATACGCTGGTCATTTTTCTCCCCAGACATATCACAAACACTAATCCAAATTCAGGGAAAAATTATATCTATACAATTTTGATATCACAATACATTTTATGTTTTATTAAAACAAAAGTAGGCAGATCTATGCACAACCATAATGGTTTATAGACATATTATATTCACATTCTGTAGTTCACTAGGAAGCTGTAGTCAAATTTGAATTAAACCCTACAGACATGCACACTGAATTTACTCACATACGGCATATTTTGCCTCTCAAGGGGTACAAGGAACATCCAAATCCAAAAATAAATAACTGCAGACCTCATTGCAATGCCCAAACCAGAAATGAATGACTGCAGATTTTCAACATCTATGTTACAACCAAAGGACATATGCAAGTAGGCTGTTGGAAGCCTCTTCCTCTGCTCATGGAGTGTCCTCAGTGGCAAATTGTCCAATTCTCGAAAGATAAGAATGATAATATAATGCAATCCATTTTAGGTGTCTCCTGATGGTCTAAATCTAGTGGGTGAAGGCAAACAACTATCTAGACATATGATTCACCAGAAACTAGTGACCTGTAGAAAACTCTTCTTTGGTGCTTTTAAAAAATGGTGCAATCTCCTCATAACATAAATGACAGAAAGACTCCTTCAAAAGCAATGTGTAACTACAATTTTGATGTTCTTCAACAGATGTTCTTCAACATCTGTACCCTCACAAGTCCTCTCTTGCACAGCAAAAAAAAATATCTTGAAAATGATCAATTGAGAGACAAAAAAAAAGGGATGATCCAAATGAGTGACTGGCACATGAATTATACTCTACTGACCTAGGACTCATGAGCCTAAAATAGGTCCCCAAGATTGAAATTTGAAATTTATGTTGAAAAACACCTCTAATAATAAACATAGATAAAAATAGAAAATAAAGAAAAAGAAAATGAAACTTTGGCAGTAAATATTCAATAGTTCAAATCATCTTCAGAATTCTGAACATTCTATTACAGCCAAAAAAATCTCCCTTTCTTGTAATCATTCTGTCAGGGAGGAAGATAATAAGTTTCAAAGCCAAAACTGAATAAATCAAATAATAAAATTAAACAAATATCGAAAAGCTAATTAAATGGTAACACAGCGATAAAGAGCATATTTAACATACTTCATTTGGAAATAAATAGAAATTTCAAAATAATCACATGCCAGCAATGAAAAAAGTTCAATACCCGTTCACTGATCCTATTAGGTAAGAATAACAGAATGGGAGATGGGCACAAGGGGGGAAATGTTAATGTAGGTTATAGTGCACCAAAATATCACTGATGCAAAAAAATCTTGCTCCTGTTAAATTATGGGTCAAACTTATTTTGAAGGAAAGAATCATTTAACTTTCATACAACTCTAAAATCTGTTTCCATGGTAACGCCTCCATTTATACTTCACCTGTGTTTTGAATACATTGATTTTATTTCATTTTTGGTGAAAATGTGCCTGTACTTTTTATATCTGTGTTTCCTCTCACCTTAGAAAATGGGTAACTGTAAATGCATTGTAAAAGTGCGATACCGACGTTGATACCAAGCAGTGCCGGTGACTTTAAAAACTTGGACTGTCAAAATATCACGCACTTTAATGTTGATTTTTTTTACGAGACATGGATACACGACTCCAAAAAATACCAATCAATAAAGATTAAGATCACAAATCCAAATTTAAAAATATCAAAGCCCTAATAGCAACATAAAATACAAAAAGAAAGAATAAAAACATTTAAAACCCTAAGAACAGAAGCAGACCTGTAATGGAAATGGATCCATTTGAAACCCTCGTTTTATCAATAGAAGCATTTGCTTGAACAGAATACTCGTTTAGATTAATTACGACTTGCGGCTCAACCTTGACTTCATCTGCAGATTCAACTTTTTTGGAGGTTGGGGAGGGGGGAATAGCTCCGGCGCTCTTGGGAGTCTTGTTTTGGGATTTTCCTGCACCGTTCTTTAGAGTGGGCGTCCCTTTTTCTTTCTTCACTGGGTGGGGAGGCATGCCTGCGGCCTATTCAGACATCTATTCACAAATCCAAGAACCTTCTCTCGATGTAGTCCCGTCTAAAGAAATTCCCTTCCCGCTTAGTTTTGATAAAAATTTTCCCTTCCCGCTTAGTTTTTTAAGAATTTTCCCTTCCCGCTTAGTTTATTCATTACACTTATATTTTGTCGTGTTAGAGACGATAGTAAATATATTAATTCAAAAAAATAAAAATTTAAAAATAGCAGAAAGCTTAACGACAAAAGCCTAATTTCGTCTCAAATATATGTCTTAAGATATACTAATATGTAGTAGCGATGGCACTGACAATGGTGTCCGCCACCAGGAGAGTATTTTTGCCACTGCCACAACCGAAATCTCCCATCCTAAAAATGCCTCCTGCACCAAACTTCAATCTCATGTTCTCGTAAATGCCACGCTCCAGAATTGGTTTAGTAGCTTCAATCATCTTTAACTGCGCCAGAAAATTTACCAAATCCAGATTTAGTGAAAACCAAATTAGCCATAAGTTCAATAGCATCTTATAAATGCGGAAGAAATAAAAAGAGCAATCGGCATTGCAGAGTACCTGTACTGAGGAGTTGTTGGCATAACTAGAATCTCCATTTCCACCCTTCATGCCAATCACAAATTCCAGAGCCATTTTAGATTGAGTTCAGAGACTGTTATTTCTGAGCTTTTGATTTGTGAAAGATCACTCAAATGATGGGCTAGATATAGGGCTTTAATTGATAACAATAATTGGTGATAGACGTCATTTTGGTGCCTAACTTGTCCTAATCCAGCGGTACACATGTGACCATTTTGTTAATTTTCCAACAGTCGTTACATTTGTAGCCATTGTCTATGCAGCACCTACCATTCACTGTAATTATTAATTAATTAAAAATTCTATATTCATTATTTAAATCATTTTTTTGACATCTGGAAGGTCGGGTGAATTCATTATTTAAATTATAAAAACTTAAATTTTCTTGTCAAATTTTAATTCCAATTCAAAATGTAGAACCAAACACAAAAAAATAGATAATGTAATTTCAATTCCAATTTGAAATTGCAAACCAAACACATAAATAAAAATTTCTCACTTCCAATTCCAATTTCAAAAATGACTACCGAACGCAAAATATGTCAGCCATCTTCTGGGTCAACCAAACGGTCCAAACTATCTTCAGAATACACAAAACCAAAATTTCAAAACTTGATTTTGAGATAATCAAATTTTGACTCAAATTCCAATTCTTGCAAACAAAAGGACCCTTAAAGAGCTCACAAAAAACTGATTCGTGCCATTCCCTTTTCGGCACCTTCAAAACGGCTCTTTTGTAGATTTGAACCGTTCATAACATGTCAATATTTCCCATATCCGCAGTCAATCTACAGCATTAAAAATTAACTTTAAGATCTGATCTTTCTTGGGACTGTATAGATTTTTTATATTCTTGAACCTGTCACCTGTCCTATCAATTGATCTAGGGAGTTTGATAAATAATATTCTATATTTGTACCTTCCCTTTGGTGATGCATAGTTGGTCTTTCGTGCGGCATAGCGAAATTGAAGGCACCAAAAAGGGGATGGCAGGAATCAGTTTTATGAGCTCCTTAATCGAGGTGTTGGAAACTTAACAAATAATTTCACATGTGTACCGCTGGATTAGGACAAGTTACGTCTATCACTAATTATTTTTATCAAATTAAGCCCTATATAGCCCATCATTTGATGGTGATTTTTCTCAAAACATTGTTCAGAAATCCCAGTCTCTATAAACTCAATCTACAATGGCTCTGGAATTCGTGCTTGGGATGAACGGTGGAAATGGAGATTCTAGTTATGCCAACAATTCTTCACCTCAGGTACACAATACGAGTTGCCCTTCTAATTTCTTCACCGTTTATCTCCAACTTCTAAATTCAACATGTGTATGCAAATCGTGAGTCTTACAATTCAGATTGCTTTCAATATAAATCACTTCAATCCATTTACAATCTCTTCACCTTTTTGACGATTAAATGGTATTTAGTTCAGTTTTGTTTGAACTCAATCTAAATTTGTGAATGTTTCTGGCGCAGTTAAAGATGATTGATGCTACTAAACCAATTCTGGAGCGTGGCATTTACGAGAACATGAGATTGAAGGTTGATGCAGAAGGCATTTTTAGAATGGCAGATTTCGGTTGTGGCAGTGGCAAAAACACTCTTGTGGTGGCGGACACCATTGTCAGTGCCATGCAACGCTTATTGGCAAATCAGGACATGCCTGAATTTGAGGTTTATTTCTCAGATCTCCCCTCTAATGATTTCAATTCACTGTTTCAAATGTTGCCTCCGCCCATAGATAAGAATGGAGTGGCTGCAAGATCTTACCTTCCAGCGGCTGTGTGTGGATCGCACTTCACACGTCTCTTCGCACGGAAAAGTCTGCATTTTTGTCACTCGTCTATGAGTCTCCATTGGCTTTCACAGGTGAGTAAAGAGCAATTAATATAACTTCTCTATATATGAATATGGTATTGTTGTCTGATGAATATAGGACGTAAATGCAGGCGCCAGAGAGTGTTCAACAGAGAAGATCTCCTCGTGTTTACGTTTCAAGTGACTGTGAGGAGGATGTGGCGGTTGCGTATCTACAGCAGTTCGATACAGACCTCACAGCATTTTTGAAGGCCCGGGCAGAAGAAATAGTTGAGGGGGGATGCATGTTCATATCTCTCATCGGTCGTCACGAAAACACTCATATAATGGAGGATCAAGGAGTATTGGGACACAACGCGCGCCATTTAGAATATGCATTTGAGGCACTCGTTAAGGAGGTACAAATAATGCATGGTCTGACCATTTTTATTAAGATGTAGTTTAAAGCATTTTAGTGATCCAAATAGGCAATTTATTGATTGCTTTTTAATTGGATATTGACCTAATAATTATACTATATTCTCATATAGTTTTGTATAAATATTTTACATATGCATTCTAAATGATTTTTTTTGGACAATTTTAGGGTATTATTACAGAGGAGATATGGGAATCTTTCAAGTTACCTTGGTTCAATCCAAATATAAAAGAGGTTGAGAGCATTGTGAAGAGAGGGGTCATTTGCAATAGTGAGCAAGAAGATTGTTGAGGAAATTCATGCACATCCTACTTCAAATATGAAAAGAGGGGAGGAGAAATGTTTGGAAGAATCGTAGAAAATCAATACATAGCACTATTTGAAAATATTGTGGAAGCTCATTTAGGATGAAAGAGATTGACAAATGAGTTCTTCTTGAAGATTGTTGAAAGAGCTTCTATTGAATTTGAAGAGTATCTATCTAGAAAAGTAGAGTTGCTTGTTTCCTTTTTGAAAAGAAAAGGAGCACACAATAACAATAAATAATAAATGAAACCTACAAATATAATATATTTATTTTATTATGTGGAAAGATAATTAAGTTTTACTTAAATGTAACTTGTGTTAATCAATCGGCTAGTTTAGGGAATGTATTACCTCATCAATTGCAAAACTACTAGGAAGGAGACATTGCTTAGATTTTTAATCTAAGAATTATTTTCATTTATTTTGAAAAATGATATTTGAAAGCCTTTGAATAGAGGGATGAGATAGATTTCCTTGCGTGTGTATTATATTTAGGATATTTGGTTTTGTTCTATGTCACATTCATGTTTCTAGAAAAATCTCATGACTACAAACTAATATCGAAACTAGAAAATCAACCTCTAATTATATTTGAATCCTACCCTGTTAAATTCTTATAAAAATAAATTACAAGACAATGTTAGCATCTACAACATGCATCTTAGCACATGTGAATAATATAGAAATTTCTCAAGATGTCATATTCATGTTTTGAGTATTTCATTTATAAAGGCATTTTTATGATATAATAATATTGATATAGCCTACAATAGCCAAAAATACCCATGAAAAATTAATATATGGTGCTAATGACGTGTCTCTAAGCACAGGCACACATATGGTAGGATAAGTAAGACCAACATAGTGGTGATGTGACACCCTATCACCAAAAACACTTGTAAAAGTTTCATAAAATAATTGTTGCAGTATCCATAACCATAGGGAGATATAAGATATCATTAATATGATAAATGCTATGCTACTCTAGTCCTTCTGGTACTTCTTGTGCCTCCTACAAAGTTGGAGCAACCAAAAAGGGTCTCCCAGTCTCTTTCCCTGATTACAATAGATCGTGGCCATCCTACCTCACTCTCAAGGTCTATAGGTGTGACCCCTAAGATTCTTGCTATGAATCTGCAAGATGAACTTGTCAAATCTACTACTTTGAGTAACTATTTTGTCTAACATGAAAAGCATTATTTATTCATGGACAAACTACTTGGTGTTAGTCCTACAAAGATGGGGCTTTTTGAAACTAAGAAGACGCATGCTATTGCCTAAAAAATCAGCAATACTATAGTACATGTCCCTAATGAGATAGTGAAAGAAACTATGGTTGAGTTGGAGCTTTCTTTAGTGAGTAAGTTCCTATCCTTCATACTTTCTATTGACCAACTAAGGAAATGGGTTTTGATCCAATGGAAGTTAAAAGGTAGTGTTAAAATCAATGTTATGTCTAATAGATTGTTCCTTTTTATCTTTGTGAACAAGGAAGATCTTATTCGTGTTCTCACTAATGGGCCTTAGACGTATGGAACTAACCAAAGGGATGTTCTTTTCTTGTTTAAATGGAAAATGAGTTTCAAGGCTTTGGATGATCTAGGTACTTTAGTGCCTACTGGGTTTGTCTTCCTAGCCTCCCCCTTGCATTTTGGAATTTTGATCTATTTAGAAGTATTGTTGAATCCTTAGGTGATCTCCTGGTAGTGGATAGGATCACTCGACATAGATCTCGCCTCCTCTTTGCTAGAACTTGTGTGAATGTAAGGGCCAATAAAGTGCTTCATACCTTTATTACCTTAAAATCTAAGCATTGTTCTTGGGATCAACACTTGGATTATGAGAGCTTATATTTTCTGCGAGATCTATAAGAAATATGGGCATCTCAGTAATATGTCTAGATTCTAAAAATGTGGATCTCAATAGCAAAAGGATTTGGAAGGAAAGAATGATGAGAAGGTCAATGGAATGGTTCAGGATCTAACGGTTATGAGAGGTAAGGAATATAGGAAATCTATTGAGGGGATTCCTCCCTCTGATGGTAATCTCGATGAACCCCATCATGTAATAAATAATAAGGGTCTTGATGACTTCACGACTTCTTCATCTATGCCCCAACCCGACCTTGACTTGGAAACAGGGGAGATCCCAAATATCATTGTCGTCACCCTTGCCTAGGACAATATGGACAACAAGAAGGAAAGAAATATAGAAGAAAGAAAAGATGTTACAAGAAATTCCCTTGGAGATAGAAGGTTTGCACTCCTCTTTAGCTAAGAATTCTACAAAGAATCGCAAGGTGATATTATGAATAAAGTTTTTTTAGATCTTAATATTTCTAAAGAGGAAGACAATTAGATTTTCCCTCTATTTGGTTGGACCCAAAGGGGGTATTAGATACTAAGGATGTGGGAGGATCTAGATTAGGTGATTCCCTCCATAATGGTAAAGAAAATAATGACCCATTAGCTACTTCAAGGTCTTTCAATAATTTTCTTGGATCCTCTAGTCTTAAATCTAACCTTTCACTTTTGGGTTTCTCCTTTATTCCTCCTCCATCCTCTTTGATATTGCATGGATTATGAAAAACATTGTAAATTTAATATTGCACCGAATGCATCTTTTTTCAACATTTTCATTTGCATAGTGCTACATACACACTATACCTAGGGCATACATGCTTTGAAGTGTATTAGAATCTATCAATCCTAAGGCTTGGATTTTCCTTGGAGATCCAACATAAAGGCTCAGAGGATTCAAATAGGCCTGAGAAATGTTTTCTAGCAAACATAAAAGAAATTAACCATTTTGCTTGTGTGATCCCCATCAAGTTTGCATGTGGTTTAATAATGATTAAATCAAATGACATGATATTGTAGACTCTCTATTAGCTATCTAACCATTTCATTTATTTTGAATTATGATTATGTTAAGACTTTCATGTCTAATTTCTTCTATATGTATGTTTGATTTTCATAAAAAGCCAATGTCTACTATTTTGGGCTTAGTTTTTGGCTAGTTGATCCAATTTTGAAACTAGTTACTTTTTTAGAAACTAGACTCCATTATACAAACTTTAATAAAAATAAGTTTTGATTTTTTATTAGTTTTCAATGACTTATAGGGGGAGCATAGAAAAATTTCAAGTTTTCAAGATGTGTCCACATAGAAAATTCATAAAAAAATCATGTATATTAATAAAAAATTAGAAAAATATCTAGGATAAAATAATTGGTGTTAGCTAAGTTCTCACCAGAGCGATTAAAAATTTTCAAAAACAAAGTTAATATTTAGTACTTTTAGAAACTAGATTTAGAGTACTACAACTCTTATTCTTGTCGCATCATGAAATCTTGAGTCTTAACTATCTTCAATTTCTCGTTAAGTTCAGAGTTTTCTGTTTATATAAACAAAAAAAGTGGCATCTTATACCCCTTTTTGGTCCTCTATCTTTGTGCATTTACCCTTAATTCAATGGTGTACTGGCTATAATATTTTGAAGATGCAATCATTTGTGATATTTACCTTTACACAATCTCCTTGCAAATATGCAATTAATTATTTGTACACCGAATCATTATATTTTTTTGCATCTTGTTTTAGACTAAATATTGAATATTGATGTTAGATCTTTGTAAGCTACTATAAGAAATGTAGGATAGGGATGCTAGCAATACCAAGCCACACCACATAAATGAGAGGGAGGGGGTTGAATCACTTCTGCATAATAATTCTTAACTTTAAACTTTTGAACCAGATTATTAATTAAGAATATACTAGTGCTAAACACAATGAATAAGATAGACAACAAAACCATAAAACATAGAGTTTTGTTCTCAAGGAAAACCATGTTAAGGGAAAAACTCGGTAGGGATAGAACCCATTAGATAGTGCACTAGTATGAAAATGTCCCTGTTAGGAGACCTAGCTCTGTTACAAGTTAATACAATGCATCCAATACAATAGTCCATGTTAAAGGATAGAACCTCTATTAAAAGATCCTTCAACCCTGTTAGGAGTTGATGAGAATAGAAAAGGCACACTGCCCAAGCACACTTCTCCAAGGAGAAGGTTAAACTCACCTTCAAGACTCACTATCCAAATACAATGAATTGAACTTACTGTTCAAATGACTAAACTGACTAATAGAAACTTACTTTCCTTTACAGTTCCATTCAAGTGCACAAGGAATGATTTTAGATTCCACTCATACCTCTTTGTTGATCTCCAAGTCATGTTGTCTATTAGTGTCAAACACTCAGTTATTCCTAAGGCAGAGTTAGTTGGTCATCACTACAATTGAGTCATCCTACTAATGCTAAGAAAGGTATCTGACTTGTATAAATATCATGTATGTACCAAGTAGTTACTTCTGAGCATGTTAGTGGTCTCTGAGTACCCCAGTAGTCACCAAGTAGTATGAATGTTGAGTTGGATATAATAGTTAGTGCTGAGTGATAGTATATGAATAATTGTTTTGACTGAGCACCAAAGAGTTCATATATCAAGTCAGTTTGGGTATATGTGTATGGAATGGCACAAACACTTAGGTAAATTGTGTTGGCCAACTTCTATGAATAATTTAATGATCATTGAGATATTTAAGGAGTTAATTACATGTTATGACTGAGATCATTAATACCTATGCAAGAAATGTAACCAATCAGAAAAAGGGAATGCTTAAGCAAAAAAAGTGATGAATCTAGATCATTGATCTTGATCTAGAAGAATTAAATTAGTTATCTATTTAAGGTGACATAGACCCTAATAAAAGTGATCACATGTGTATGTGGAAGAAGGAATATTTTGGATGTTAGAAGAAAAGATTAGCTAGAGTGACCGAGTAGATAAGTGAAGGACAGAACAGAGTTGTATCATATTTTGAGATTAGATAAGAATTGGAAAGAGGAGATTCGTTATCAACATTTGGAGTGCAAACTAAAGGATCGGGTGCTAATACATTCTAGCAAGTGAATCAGGGTAAATCTCTTAACAAAGTGGTCCTAATAGACCTTAGTAAATCTCCTAACAAAGTGCTTACTTTTTTGTAAGTTTAAATCCTTCAATCAAGGTAGATTGTATAAGTTTGTAAGCTCTTAGCAGGGCAAACCCCTCAAAGGATAGATCATTAGAAATGATCAAAACTTTGTATCCCTAACAGGCACACTTAATTGTTGTAGTAGTGAAGATTTGTGGGTGTCATCCCCACCCCAATTTTACTTTTAAAGGGTTTATGGGTTACCAAATCTTTTTTGTTATTATGTTGATCATTTACTTTCATGTTCATGGATATGATTAGTAGTTAGATCTATTAAAACATTAAAGTTAATGTTTATATGATTCATGATATATATAAGTTGAATCTTTTTTTTTTTAAAGGAGTAAATTTTTATAGATCTTGATTCACCCCCCCTCTCAGTATCTTTCTTTCCCAATAAGACTTACAAAAATTGGTATCAGAGTTTAGTTCTCTTAGAAAAATTCTAATTACTTGAGAGTTAAGATCTTAGAGATGGAGGCTTATAAGTTAGGAAAGATTATAGAGAATCAAAAGATTGACATCCAACTTGTAATGCACCGGCTTGAGACATCAAGAGAGAAATTGAAGAAATCCTTAAAGAGAATGAAGGAATTGGAAATCTAACTAAATGACACTCAATATCAAGAAGAAGAAACTAAAGGTCTATTTTATAATGGAAATTTTAGTGAAAGTGTTACAAAAATAAAATATCTATTGGAGAGAAATAACTCACTAAATGAAGAAGTTATAAGTTTAAAGAGAGAACAGGAAATTCAATCAGTAAGACTATGTGAAGTGATTGAAGAGAAAAAGAAAGCTAAGGAAGACAAGATAATAGAAGAAGAAGACAAGAGAAAAATGGATACCATACTTGATGAAAGGACATGTGATGTGCAAAAGCTTACAAATAATCATTTGGAGATGGAAAATCAACTGTTAGTTGAAAATCAAGAGTTAAACAGGAAAGACATGGAAATTACAAATATAAGATCAGAGAACAATCAACTAAAAAATGAGTTGAGATCTGAAAGGGAACTCATTGAGAGGATGAACAAACCTAATGAGTTTGTAAGATATTTTGGGCAATTGATGAGATCACCAAGAAGATCCAATGACACCTTTGGACTAGGCCATACCGAGTACCTATCATCCACTGAAGAAGGAGAATCATTAAAAAGTGGAGAACAAAGGAATGCAAATCCAAATAACAACAAACCTACATGTTATCATTGTGGGAAAATAGGACACACAACAAACATTTTTCATAAGCAAGAAAGATAAGTCCTATCCTAAGCCCAAATTCAATGGATATTGCTTTAATTGTATAAAGCATGGATATCAGGCACATGAATGCAAGTCAAAGGCTAGAAATACACTAGATACACCTAGATTTGAAGGATATTGTTACAATTGTTAGAAATATGGTCATAGAGCATAAGACTGTAGATCCAATAAAAAATCTAAGTGGACATCCAAGAAGTGAGGCAATGCACCCAGGAAAGGTAACACATTTAATTGGGATTATAATACATGGTACAATTGTCATTATTGTGGTGAATATGGTCATGTTCTAGAAAATTGTATAAGAACACACTTTAGAGGTAAATCCAAGAGTTGGATGAATGGATGTTTCGTATGTTATAGTTGTCCCAAGATTGGTCATTTAAGAAAAGATTAAAGGACTAGAGCACCAACACCTAGAAATGAACAAAACAAAGATGAAAAGACTATTGATAAGATAAAGAGCTAGATGAATCAGACATGGAGAAAGAAAGAAGAAGCAAGCAGTAGTGGAACTAGTGTTCAGCTGAGATCACCCAATCCAATGGATCACGTGATCACACTACTTCTAACTAAACAAAGAAGGTATATAAGGAAATGTATTTCAAATGCTATATTTAACACTAGTTCCTAACATTAGATGTGTTAAATCCCATATTTGCATAAGCTAAGATGCATTAGGACATATTGGAGGCAAGAACTGATAAAAGAGTTAATATGCATAGTTGGTATCGAGCATCAGTATTCATGTATGTGGTGATCGATTTTCACGATATACAATGATCTCTCATAATGACTAAGCTAATATATTAACTGAGCTAAGTGTAGAAGTGTTAGTAATGACTAAGTCATGGTTTTGATTGAGTAATGGAATTAGTAAATGTGTTAACCGAGCTATTATGAAAGGACCAAGATATTTGTATTACAGTCACTGGTGGAAGAAGCATTTATTGAAGACCTAATTTGACTGTTTGAATATATATAATGAATTTTACCATTCATTTTCATTTCACCAAGTGATTAGAGAATTAATAGAGCAATGCAAAGGTGACTAAAAGAGTGATTTTTGTAAAGTATGTGAAGATTCAACTACATGTCATTGGTGAATATTGTCAAGTGTTGATAAGACCTATTATTACCGAGTTACTCATAATTCGTATTACAAATCCTAACTTGAAGAAATGGACATCATTTCATCTATTAAAGTGAAGATACAAGGCAAGGAGGTAAAGAACATTCAATTGGTTAGGAGTGATGCTTCGCTACCTCTGAATTTCTGAGCAGTACCTAATAGTGCGATGAACAGAGATCTCTCGGGAGCCCTGTCATTGATCCTACCAAAGGTTTTAATGATCCATGATGTAAGGGCATGCTACATGTGCAAAGTAAGTGAGATTGGATATTATGAGCTAAGGGAGGCATAAAATAAATTCTACAAAAAGTGGAGCATTGAAGGCTTAGCACCAACATAATGCCAAAAAAGTGTTAGTTCATGCCCTAGGCTTCCCTCATAACTTTAAGATTGAATGGGTTAAGATACTTTTGAGCCAAGTTCATGACATGCATTTATGGTTGGAGAATGGGCCATTAAAAATTACTAAGGAGATCATTCATCGAGTTACTGGATACCCTATTCTTAGTGGAAAGAAGACTATGCAATGTCAGAGTATGAAACTGATTTAGACAAACAAAATGGCAGTGTGGAACAAATGAGGTATGTAAATCTCTACAATCATAGATCCTGAGATTGACTTTGTAGTAAGGTTGATAGTACATAAATTTTACCAGTCGAGAGGGATGGATAGTAGGCATGGAAAATAGTCAAGAAGGATTATACATATGATCATATCGAGATGCAATTGACTCAATTGGTAGAGAACTTATGTACAAGCTATTTTACTGAGGGTAGCATGGTTAAGGCCATTTCCCTATGAGGTAAATATTGATGAAACATGTGAAAAAATCATAGCTTTACTAGCATAAGAAGTTGACACAAATGCTAAGATATTTGTAAGGTATGAAGAAGCCAAAACCAAGATATGTTAGGAATGGGAACACTGAGAGGGGGGGTGAATCAATGTTCTACACTTAACTACTTTTTCTTCAATCTTGAAACTCAACTCAATTGCTTAGATACATCAATGCAAGTAAGATAAACATTCATAACACATGACACATGATACGATTATGGGGAAACCCAAATAGGTGGGAATTGACACCCACTAAGAACTGCACTAGTGTTTTATGATCCCTGTTAGAAGATCTTGCAACCCTGTTAGGAGTTGTACTTTACAATGCTTTTAGTACAGTGACCTGGTCAAAGGTCGAACCCTGTTAGGATTCTTTTACAATTACCCTATTAGGGGTGGGGACACACTGTCCTAGAGCTCATTTCTTAAATGGTGAAGGTTACAACCTTCTGGATATCAGATATAGACTATATTTGCAAGGTGAACTATTGTTATGACACTAATTGTCAGATTAGTTCCTTTGATGCGTTGATGCTCCAACCTCTTTTGAAGCTCTAAAACATACTAACTACTCTTTGCACACTTCTTCTCTACTCTACTTAATTCTATTTCTTATCGCATACTTAATTACCAAGGCGCATGCCATATTTATATGCGCTTACAAAATAATTAACTAGGTCGTCCCTTTAACCTATTACATACAATGCTACCAAATGAATTGTCTCAACCATGTTTATATAAAATCATAATAGCATGTATATGACCTAAATTCAATAGGTGCATATCCTTTACACATCATTATTACAAGTGCTAACCAAAATACAAACAGTCGGCCTTATGATCTGTTATGTTCTGTCGCTCACTATCTACTTCACTTCATCTAACTGTAACTTCCTCATACTGACTCATATCATCATGTGTTCTTAGACTTAGCATTAATACATATTAACAAGCTCATTTTCAAGGGTGCATTCTATAACTCTATCATACACACATGCGCTGATGCTTTGATCACTTGGTGCTCTGCTATCTATCCAGTCTTCCATACTTAGCCATATTTCTGATCTTCTTCAATATGCGTCGACTCCAAAACTTCATATGACTTTGTTTCCATAATGAAAACACTAAATGTAGTCATATACTTCAATATAGTCAACTTTCCAACAATCCCCCCCTTTTTTATTAATGGCAACAAAAGAATATGGCGAAGTTACTAATTGTATCCTTATACAAAATTTCCTAATATATACTCTAACTTATATCTCCCCTTCTATATTTTTCTTTACATCATTTATAAGGATCCATATTCTTCCTTATACATACTATACTCCCCCTTTGACATTAATGACAAAGGTGCTAAAAAATGTATTCACAAGTACTTACAAAGTGAAGATATGTGGATATGCTAACTTCAGATTAGCAATCTCATTCTACCAAAATTTCTTTAGTTTGTCTATTGTCTAGAGATGGGCGCACAAAGCATATGTTAAATTTTCCATCTTCTCTAGTTCTATATGTTGGAAACTGCAATTGAAACAATTTTTGTATTGTCATTGATGTCAAACCTTAACTGGTAAGACTGTTGCTACTTAGGAAAGTACTATATCTATTATGAGAAGGGAAAGAAAGGTTGGTAACAATAGCACCTAGGGAGAGGTTGAATTATCTTGATACTACAAAGTGTACTTGACTATGTTGTACAATGATGAGACAATGTATTGTTTATCTTAGTAAGATTGAAGACTAAACTAGTAGGCTTAGCTGAGAAAAAATGGATAAATCATGTTTAAGCCGAGTTATGTTAGTGTGACCGAGTTAGTGTATGCCGAGAAAAATCTAGTGTCGACTGAGTATCATTTTATGCCGAGGAAATAGTTTTAGTAGTGACCAAGTGTTTTACATAGAGACCAAGTGGATGATCATAGTATTGACCGAGCATCAGCATTTTTATATTTGAAGAGAATTCAGATTTGGAGCCGACATTGTTCTATTCTTGGATTATGTAAAATGTGTTGACTTTATGTATTGATTGTATGGAAGCATTTAATGCTTTGTAAAACTTTTTATTGTAAATATTTATGAGATTTGAGATGATTCTAGAAGAGGAGCCAAAGAACATGAAGCGGGTAGATTCAATGAATCTGACCTAACCCTAAGATCTATGAAGGAGATTAAGTGGCAAAAGATAAGTTAACCTAACATAGGAAAGTATTAAGGGAACCAAAACATAAGGTATGAGAATGTATGGGTGAAGTCATGCTGGAAGAACACTAAGTTTTATTGACTATATAAGTGAAAAGGCTGAAGGAGAAGTGTGGTGATTGCTTGAAGAAAAGTTTTGAACATATCAGAGATGGAGATGGCAAAGTTTCAAAGTTAGTAAACCAGCATTTATGTACGGAATTGGATCTGATATTTGCAAAGTGAGTTGTATGTTTTTAGATCAATACTACTACTACTTTCTAACCATTGTAATAGTCAAAATCCTTTTAATAGAGGTTGACCTAATAGTCATATGTTAAATCCTTTGAACAAGGTTGCATTCTAATGGAGTGTATGTAAGTCCTGTAACTAGGCTCACTTTTAACAGGGTGATTGAAATCTTTTAACTAGGTCACACTTGACAGTGTGTATTGTAACCTTTGACAGGGTTGGCTTTTAACCGAGCTCACTTCAGAAGAGTGAAAATAATAGTAGCATGTTACAAAGTGGTTTTTCCCACATTGGGTTTCCACTATAAATCCTGGTGTCAATACTTGTGTGAATGTTTTGGTTTGAACACTTATGTGTTTTACAAGTTAGTTACAGCTAGGTAGGGGACTACAGTGTTATATGTTTCTATTATTGAATCAATGATGACCGAGTTTATTTTGGTTGCTTGATTTGATTTAAGGAAAAGTTTTTGAAGTTATTTTATACATCAGGACTTGAAAAAAACTGATTCACCCCCCCTCTCTATTGTTCTAAATCATATTAACAATTGGTATCAGAGCTGTGTTTCTTATTGGTGTTTATAGAAATCAAGTTTAAAGGGACTTGAAGCAAATGATCAAGATGTATAAGAAGGAGGTACCAAAGCTGAATAAGGAAAACTTCCCTGCATGGAAAAGCTTGATGAAGCTACATCTGGCCGGTATTGGTGATTCTGCAAAGTACTACATTGAGCATGACTATGTCACACCTGTTGCACCTTTGACTATCAAGGAAATGAGAGCTAAGCAAGAACACAATCAGGCAATGTTGGAAATTGCATCTGCCCTAAGCTATCCATAATTTGAGGATGTTAAGGACTACACAACTGATAAAGATATGTGGGAAACATTTGTGAAGATCTATGGTGGTGATCTATATGTACTGAAGGCTAAAGCCGAGAGTCTTAGAGGTAAGTTTGATGAAATGAGAATGAAAGAAGATGAAAATATTGCACAATATTGTGGTAGAATAAAAGAAGTTGTGAATGCTATTAGAGGAGAAAATGGAACTATTGATGATGAGACCATAATTGGAAAAGTGCTAAGAACTCTACGTCCTATATATGCTATTAAGATCTTAGCTATTCAGGAATCTAGATGTAACTCTGCAAATGTGTTTACCTTGGAAGGTTTCATTGGCAAGCTGACTGCTTTTTAACTGTCAAATTATGATAATTTCATTGTTGGTAATCTTGGAAATGTTGAAACTGCTTTTAAGTCACAGTTAGTTTTGAATAAGCCTAAGAAGGAAAAGGAAAGATGAAAAAGTGAAAGTGAAAGTGAAAGTGGAGATGACAGTGATACTTCTGATGAAGATCTTGAAGATCTAGAAGCTCTTATGGCTAGAAGATTGAGAAGAGGAAAAGGAAGATATAAAGGTGAACTCCCTATTATATGTTTTGCATGTAATAAAGTTGGTCATATAGCTGCTAGATGTCCTGATAGGAAGGATAAAGATGAAGAAAGAGAAAGCAAACACAAAGATAGAAGAGATGAAAAAGGCTATCAAAGGTATAAAGACTACAAAGGAAAAGGTAAGAAATCCTGCTACATTGTTGAAGAAGAGACTGACACTGATAGTGATGAATTTGAAATTGAGGTAGTCTATGTTGCAATGAAAGATGAATCTTATGAGGATGAGAAAACTGCATTGATTTCTTATGTGATCAAGAATGACAAATGGATTATAGATAGTGGTTGTTCACATCACATGACTGGTGACAAGAGTAAGTTTGAGACCTTACATCATTATAAAGGTAAAAGTGTAACATTTGGTAATGATGCACCATGTCATGTTAGAGGAAAAGGATTGATTAAATTGACTGATAAGATCTCTTGTGAAAATGCCTATGGGGTTGAAGGATTGAATTATAATTTCTTAAGTGTTGCTCAGCTCAACAGAACTAGTTACCAAGTGGAATTTCATCACAAGAAAGCTAAGATATTTGATGCTACTAGTGATGCTACTAGTCAAGTTTCAAGAGAAAATCCTTTACTTCTGAACACATTTTAGATTTGGTTCATACTGACCTTTGTGGACCTATGGGTGTACAAAGTTACTGTGGTGCTAGATATTTTATCTTGTTTGTTGATGATCATACCAGGATGATGCATGTAATGTTTCTAAAAGAAAAATTTGATGCTTTTCAAATTTTTAAGTGGTATTTGGCTTAGGTTGAGAAGGAGACAGGTAGGAACCTGAAATGTCTTAGATCTGACCGAGGTGGAGAATTTACATCAAATGAATTCAATCTGTTTTGTAATGATAGATGAATCAAAAGACAGATGTCTCCACCTAGCACACCTCCACAGAATGGTATAGCAAAAAGAAGGAACAGATCTATTTTGGACTGTCCAAGGACATTATTGATTGAAAAGAATGTGGGATAGAAATACTGGAAAAAAGTTATAAGTATAGCTGTTTACACTCTTAATCAGGTATAGATCAAGAAAGGTACAAATTTGACACCCTATGAATTATGGTATGGGCATGCACCGAGTGTTAAATACTTTAGAATCTTTGGAAGCAAGTGTTACATATTGAAAGACAATAGGAATGGAAAGTTTGATGCTAAAAGTGATGAAGGCATATTCCTAGGATACTCCACAAAAAGTAAAGCTTATAAGTGTTTGAACTCTAACACTAACAAAACTGTGGAAAGTGTAAATGTAAAAATTGATGAGTATGTAGAAAGAAATGAAGCTGATAGCAAAAGAGAACCAGAAGATTATAGATCTTTTGTGTACATTGAGGAAATAGAAGAGGCAAGTAACAAACTTGCACCTGATGCCAAGTCTCAGGCAAGCAATGCCAAGCGACAAGAAATGGTTGCCGAGCGATAGGAAAATAGTGCCAAGAGAGAACAAGAACATGATGAGCTACAAGATAATGCTATCGAGTATTAGGAAGAGGTTGTTGAGCATTCAAAAGTTGAATCTGACAATCTTGTTGGGGAACCTGATGAAAGAGAGGATAAAAATGTTGAACCTATTTTGGAAAAATATGTAAGAAGACATCACAAGCCTGAACAGATAATTGGAGATAAGGACACTGGAATTTAGACTAGAAGCAAGATAAATGATCCAACATGCTTACTATGTGAGTTTGAACCTAAGACAACTAAACAGGCATTAGAAAATGAAGAATGGATACAAGCAATGAATGAAGAGATTGACCAGATTGAGAAGAATGATACCTGGACTCTGGTGCCAAGACCTACAAATATGAATGTTATAGGAACAAAGTGGGTGTTTCAAAACAAGTTGAATGAAAAAGGTGAAATCACTAGGAACAAAGCTAGACTGGTATGCAAAGGCTAGGCACAAGAAGAAGGAATAGATTATGGGGAGACATTTGCCCCTATAGCTAGATTAGAAGGAGTAAGAACTTTGCTTACATATGCTACTTATAAAGATTTCAAGGTATATCAAATGGGTGTCAAGTCTGCATTTTTGAATGGTGTACTGGAAGAAGAAGTTTACATAGAACAGCCAAAAGGTTTTATTGATCCAAACAGAAGACACATGGTATGCAAACTGAACAAAGCACTATATGGATTGAAACAAGCTCCAAGAGCATGGTATGAGAGGTTGCATAACTATCTGATACAGATTGGATTTTCCAAAACAAATGACATAAGCAATCTGTACTTGAAAGATGAAGAAGGTAAAGGTATTCTATTGGCCAAAATTTTTGTTGATGACATTATTTTTGGTGGACAAGATGCATTGTGTAAAAGTTTTTCAAATGAAATGCAAACTGAATTTGAAATGAGTATGTTTGGTGAGATCAAATTCTTTGTTGGTTTACAAGTATATCAGATGAAGAAAGGAATTTTCATTACACAGTCTAAGTATGTTAATGAAATACTGAAAACTTTTGGAATGGAAGATGCTAGACCAGTGGGAACTCCTATGGTTACTGGACAAAATTTATCTAAGAATGATGATGTTGCAGAAGTAAAACAGACTTTTTACAGATCCATGATTGGAAAACTGCAGTGTGATGTACATAGTAGACCAGATATTGCATTAGCTGTTGGGATTGTGGCAAGATTCTCTGCCAATCCTAAGGAAACACACATGATGGTAGTTAAGAGAATTATGAGATACTTGAAAGGGACTGCTAACTATGGGTTATACTACAAAAAGAATGACAAATTTGAGCTTAGAGTATATACTGATGCTGATTGGGTAGAAAATGTAGATAACAAAAAGAGCACTAGTGGTGGAGCTTTCTTTCTTGGACAGAGACTAGTCTCCTCGACAAGCAAGAAACAAAATTGCATTTCCCAATCTACTGCTGAAGCCGAGTATGTTGCTGTAGTAAACTATTCAAATTTGATATGGATAAAATAGTTGTTGGTAGGAATGAAAGAAGAAATCACAAAACCTATTGTTATTTTCTATGAAAACACAAGTGCTATCAATATTTCTAAGAATCCAATGATGCACACTAAGACCAAGCATATAGCAATCAAGTATCACTATTTGAGGGAATTGGTACAAGACAAGGAAGTCCAAATGGAATATGTGAATACAAAAGAACAATTGGCAGACATATTCACTAAAGCTTTACCTAAAGAAGCTCATGAGTATTTGAGAAGTCAATTAGGGGTTCTTCCCCTAACTAAGGCTGCCTAGTCAAGCTAGGAGCACTGCATCAAATATGCTACAATAGAATATTTGACAAATTGATGCAGAAGATTGTCACACTTTAGGACTATCCTAGACTTGTGAAGAAGAAACAAAGACAAAAAATCACTAATAAGAAAGATGATAGAGGGAGAAACACTGAGCTCAACAGATATATCTACATCTGTTGGATGTAAGTTTGAGTTGCTGCTTTGGCATTTTTGTCAAAGAGTGAGATTTTGAGAAATGATACTATAACACATGAACTGAAGAAAGGGTGATGATGAATAGAAATGAAAGATCAGAATAGAGGGAGATCTAGATACTTCTGACGGTCATAGAAGCAAGATTTACAGATTATGAATCAGAATGAAGCTAAGGATATTACAAATTTTCTCTGATGGACAGATAAGTTTTTGGATTGGTTGGTAATCCATGTGTTATTTAGGTAATATCATATGGTGTTGCCATCAATTCCAAAGAGGGAGATTGTTGGAAACTACAATTGAAACAATTGTTGTATTGTCATTGATGTCAAACCTCAACTGGTAAGACTATTGCTACTTAGGAAAGTACTATATCTATTATGAAAAGGGAAAGAAAGGTTGGTAACAATAGCACCTAGGGAGAGGTTGAGTTATCTTGATACTACAAAGTGTACTTGACTATGTTGTACAATGATGAGCTAATGTATTATTTATCTTAGTAAGATTGAAGACTAAACTGGTAGGCTTAACTAAGAAAAAATGGATAAATCATGTTTAAACCAAGTTATGTTAGTATCGACCGAGTTAGTGTATGCCGAGAAAAATATAGTGTCGACAAAGTATCAGTTTATGTCGAGGAAATAGTTTTAGTAGTGACCGAGTGTTTTACATAGAGATTGAGTGGATGATCACAGTATTGACCAAGCATTAGCATTTTTATATTTGAAGAGAATTTAGATTTGGAGCCAACATTGTTGAATTCTTGGATTATGTAAAATGTGTTGAGTTTATTTATTGATTGTATGGAAGCATTTAATGCTTTGTAAAACATTTTATTGTAAATCTTTATGAGATTTGTGATGATTCTAGAAGAGGAGCCGAAGAACATGAAGCGGGTAGATTCAATGAATCTGACCTAACCCTAAGATCTATGAAGGAGATTAAGTGGCAAAAGATAAGTTAACCTAACAAAGGAAAGTATTAAGGGAGCCCAAACATAAGGTATGAAAATGTATGGGTGAAGTAGATGTTAGAAGAATAGTAAGTTTTATTGACTATAAGTGAAAAGGCAGAAGGAGAAGTGTGGTGATTGCTTGAAGAAAAGTTTCGAGCAGATCAGAGATGGAGATGGCAAAGTTTCAAAGTTAGTAAACCAGCATTTATGTACGGAATTGGATCTGATATTTACAAAGTGAGTTGTATGTTTTCAGATCAATACTACTACTACTTTCTAACCATTGTAACAGTCAAAATCCTTTTAACAGAGGTTGACCTAACAGTCATCTATTAAATCCTTTGAACAAGGTTGCATTCTAATGGAGTGTATGTAAGTCTTTTAACTAGGCTCACTTTTAACAGGGTGATTGAAATCCTTTAACCGGGTCACACCTAATAGTTTGTATTGTAACCTTTGACAGGGTTGGCTTTTAATAGAGCTCACTTCAGAAGAGTGAAAATAATAGTAGCATGTTACAAAGTGGTTTTTACCACATTGGGTTTCCATTATAAATCCTGGTGTCAATACTTGTGTGAATGTTTTGGTTTGAACATTTCTGTGTTTTACAAGTTAGTTGCAGCTAGGTAGTGGACAGTAGTGTTATATGTTTCTATTATTGAATCAGTGATGACCGAGTTTGTTTTGGTTTCTTGATCTGATTTAAGGAAAAGTTTTTGAAGTTATTTTATACATCAGGATCTAAGAACAAGTGATCCACCCCCCCTCTCTATTGTTCTAAATCATATTAACACTATACATAGACCTTGATCATATGTCACCATAGTGGCATTGATCTCCTTGATGTTCTAATTCAAGACATCTAGTGAAGGCGCAAGAGCATTTATGAGTTGTGTTTGCCTTGCCCTTATTTTGGACATTTCTTTTTCTATCTTTTGTATCTTCTCCACTTGTCCCTAGTATACATTGTTACACATGTTAATATCTATAGTGGGATCTTCTACTAATTTTCTAACTTGATCTATCATAGCTTCCACCTCCTGAATTTTCTTATAAAGATATGCAGTGGGCTTCTCTTGGTTCATGCAGCCTGCTATGATTTTTCTTCCTTTGGCTACAAATTCTTTCAATGAAGCTTGACCAATCTTTAAGGAGTTGAGGTCAAGTGCAAAGTTTGTAGTTATCTCATCCAATCTCTTCTTAAGATACTTCTCTTATGTTACCTTGGTTGTTGATTTTTCTAGGCATGAGAAGTTTTCCTTAAAGCTTGTTAGGATGTTGCTGACATCCTCCACTGAATGAACTTTTTGTACCTTTCTCTCTACTAGCAATAGATTGTTCAAAATGTCTATTGACTCAAAAAATAGAGGATTTCTCATTACTTATTTTCTTTGGCCTCTTGCATTTCTAAGACACTGATCTTAATCAAGTCTTCTTCTCCCCATGAATCCAAGCTTGTAGTATCAGGGGTCAAACTTGAAAACAATGATGCTAATGGCATATGAGTGATAGGTGTGATGTCCATAATTTATGTCTTTGTCCTTATTTCAACAATAGGTTCTTTTTCTTTCTTCTCTTCATCTTCTTTTTCCTCTTTTTCTTTCTCCTCTTCTCTTCCTGTTATATCCTTAATTAGCACTTCTTCTTGCTGCTTAGGTGAATTATTACTGTATAGTATTTTAACTTCATGTGTACTCACAAAGGCTTCCTTAAATCTATCCAAGTCTTTGTTAGTGGCCACCATTGATATCTCCACATTGTCAATCATTATTGTGTCATCTTTTTGAGTTGCGGTCATGGGCATAGACTTTATTTCAACTGTGGGCATTGTTACTAAGGGTGTTGATTCCTTGGGACCTATCATATGTACATTTGTGACCTCAGCTATTTTCTCTTGCTGAATAGGTGCTTGGCTTATGGGCGTAGATGGTGGATGCATGCGTTGTTCTAGAAAGACTTCTCAAAGGCTTGTTCAGTCTCCTTTGTTATGAGCTCATAGTCCTTGTTCATTATGTGTAGAGTTCTCATTTTTTTCCTTAGGTGCGGTTTCACCAGATTCAACAACAAGGTCTTTTCATCAACTAAGCATACTGGAAGATTTTCATCCAATGTCTTTTCCCTGACTATAAAGTCTTCTTCACTGACTTGTCTTTTTAAAGTATCCAATATCTCCCAAACTTTATCTGGGATGACTATCTTCAGTTCTAAAACTATCTTCTTGAATTTGATCATATGTTTGATCAGCATCTCATGGATCTCAGACTCGTCAATTTCATGATATTCATCATAGAACTTAGCTATTTGATCTAGCCTTCCTTCCTCTACAACTCTAGTCCTTAACACTTGAAGACTTGGTAGGAATCCTACCTCCGGAGGTGGTTGTGCATTTCTGCCTTTGCTTCTTGTGGTTCTTGCTAAAGGATGGCTTGTGGTAGTTTTCTTCTTCCTCTTAGGCATCGTAGGAGATGCTTTAGTGGACTCCACATCAACTGTATCAGTGGGTGCATGACTGATATCATCAATTTTCTCAACTTTTATTTTCTTCATCTTTTGATCATCTATCTTCTCTATCTTATCTTCCAAAGAGGATGCACTTTGAATCTGCATAGCTATCTTAGCCTCTCTAGCCTTGTCCAGGTCTTCTTGGGTCACACCATGGATCTTCAAAATCTCAGAGGTGATTTTAGTGGCTTTCCTCTTGGTTGTAGCACTGTTTAAGACTATGTCCACTTTCTTGGTCTTTTCCTCATAAGATCCCCATCTAGATTCATTAGGGTCCTTGGGCATTGATAGTAAAATTTTTGCATAAGATTCCAAGACTTGTTCCTCCACTTCATAGCCAAGTGGATGAATCCACTTCGTTCTAGGCTCAACAGCCTTGATACAAGTACTATCAGTCTCTGCCATAAAATAAATACTATCCTTTTATTTTCAAACAATGCTTTCAGGTATCCTATACCTCATGTGCATCTTTATTCTTAAGGTTTTCAACTCTAACTCCATGTAGTCTCACAATGTGCTCTCAATTGATGCCTTAAGAGATATTTGAGGCATTGTAGGTAGACTTTTATCCAAGTATAAGTCTGATACCTTTCCAGCTATATGAAAGAACAATAGATTATCAAAGACCCAAACCTAAATATTTTGGTCTTATCATGCTTGATTTCACTTATGTTATCCATCAACTATGCGCGCAAGATTTTACACAAGTTAAATTCACCATTTTCCCTTATTATTGTTATGGCTTCAAGAATAGTGGTTGTAGACACACTGTTGACCTTGTTGGCATGTTGAAATATATAACCAAGAATCATAGACATCAATTTGATGTCCTTCTCCTTAATTGGTTCAATATTCATCCCACACTTGTCACTCTGGGATTTGCAGGCTTGTTCAATGAATTTCTTGACATCCTTCCCAATTGGAAGAATGGCACCTATCCTAGATAAACCTGTCATCTCATGAATGAGATCTACTGTGATTCTGATTGGGACTTCACCTATCCAAAATAGGTCATCATGGATCCTGCTTAACAAAATCTTAATCCAATCTGACTCATAAAACTCATGCGAAGTAGCATATTTAATAATGGGGTGATTCTCTAGGTGCGTGAACTCTTTAGTGAATTATTTTTCTAGATTCATCATGGAATCTAGGTGCGACCTAATTTTGTCTAAGCCAATTGGTTCCTTTTTCCAATATATATAGGTGTGTATATCTTCTACATGCATGATGCCTATAGGGGTTCTTGAAAATGCACCTTCTAAGTCATCTAAGGTGGATTTGAAGGGATGTCTCTTAAACACATATTTGTTTCTTTCAGAGACATCAAATACAACTGGAGTAGCCATGACTTACTTTTTTAGATGATTCTAAAAGGTTTCAAAAGGGTTTCTGAGACGTCGCATTGATCTAAGGCTTCCACCAATCAAACTTCTTTCTTTGTTGATAGATTCACTGCAATGCTCCACAACTTCTACTACTAGATCTTTAGTGCTCTCTAAATGCTCAACTTAGAATGAAATGTGTGAATAATGAAGCTCTAATTGCTATAAAGTAACTTTTTCCACCATTAATGCTTGTCGCATAGATACAGAGTTCAACTGTGAATTTCATTTTTCTTCTCTGTTGACAATCTGGCAGTGCGCTCTTACATACTGCATCATATAGTATCCAACTAGTTGTAATCCAAGGCACATTCTCTGAGGGTGAATATACCAGCTGTGCAGGGGTCTAGAGCTAATCTAGCTCCCCCTATGACCTTGAAGGTCATTTAACCATAAATAGGAGGTGCATCCATTGCGGATGCAACCTCAGCTATTTCACCAACATTGTCTAACTTTACTTCATTCTAAATTAAGCTCACATCTTCTATAGCTTTCACAAACCTAACTTCTCATTCTTCCTCTAATATTGAACTTTTTGACTTTTTAGGGTGTTCCTGTCTCTGCACTTTTGATCTGTAGAACTTTGAGATGTTTCCATCCTTGTTACATGAGTGATAAATGACTGGAGGCTTTAAATTCTTCGGTGCATTGATGTGAGTCACCATTCTGCACTGTCTAGGTGTGTGACCATTATAATTGCATATTTGACATGTAATGTTCTGAGTACTTCTTACATTCTATTATGGATGACTTCTCTGATTTTGCTGATTCTGATTTCTTTTGCTTGATCTACAATTCACAGCTCTATGTCCAAATTTATTGCATGAATAATAGTAACCATTGAAAAGTCTTACCTCTATACAATTTCTTGCTATGTGTCAATGCTTGTTACAAGCATAACAAATCTTGTTTACTAGTTTTCACTCATCCTTGGGTGGTTCAGCCTTAGCTTCTATATGATTTCCTATCTTCTTAGCTTCTGTAGGCTTTTATAATGCTTCCTTTCTTGTTTGCATGTCATTGATTTGATTTTGTGCTTCATTGTAACTAATACCGCTAGTATCTCCTTTAAGCTTTTGTACATACAACTGGGATTCAATCAAATCCTTACTTATGTACAACTTGTCAGTGTGACTTTTTGCTTCAGTCAATTCAAATTCTACCTTTTTCTTGTTGTTTTCTAACTCCAAGATCTTCATGTTTTCTTGCATGAGTTCTTCATCTAACTACTTGTTTTCTTTGACTTGTTCTTCAAAGGCATCTTGATTGTTACATAGCTTTTCATCTAACTCTTCAATTTGTTCCTTTAGAGATGTGTTTTATTCATTCAGATTTTTTATCATAATCCCTAAGTCACTTGTAAAATAGTCTTTAAAGTCCTTTTTTAATCTTTTGATGATTTCTTGTGAACCATTGAGCTTTTCTTTTAGTTCTTCAATTTATTTCTCAGATCTATCTAAGTCTTCCAAAGCTGCTTCAAGATTCTTCTTTAGATGTTTCATTTCTTCTGAACCCATGATCTCCTCAAGTGGTTAAAATTTTTTTCAGAGGACCAAAGCTCTGATACCAATTATTAGGAATGAGAACATTGAGAGGGGAGGGGGGGCTGAATCAGTGTTCTATACTTAACTATTTTTTCTTCAATCTTGAAACTCAACTCAATTGATTAGATACATTAATGCAAGTAAGATAAACATTCATAACACAGACACAAGATATGATTACAGGGAAACCCAAATAGGTAAAAACCTCAGTGGGAATTGACACCCACTAAGAATTGCACTAGTGTTTTATGATCCCTATTAGAAGATCTTGTAACCCTGTTAGGAGTTTTACTTTACAATGCTTTTAGTACAGTGACCTGGTCAAAGGTCAGACCCTGTTAGGAGTCTTTTACAATAACCCTATTAGGGGTGGGGAAACACTATCCTAGAGCTCACTGCTCAAATGGTGAAGGCTGCAACCTTATGGATATTAGATACACACTATATCTGCAAGCTGAACTGCTGATGTGACACTTCTTGTCAAATCAGTTCCTTTGATGCGCTGATGCTCCAACTTCTTGTGAAGCTCTACAATATGCTAACTACTCTTTTCACACTTCTTCTCTAGTCTACTCTACTTGATTTTATTTCTTATCGCATACTTAATTACCAAGGTGCATGTCATAGTTATATGCACTTACAAAATAATTAACTGGGTCAGTTCTTTAACCTATTACATACAACGCTACCAAATCAATTGGCTCAAGTTTGTTTACATAAAATTATAATAGCATGTTAGTGACCTAAATACAATAGTCACATAGCCTTTATACATCATTATTACAAGTGCTAACCAAAATACAAACAGTCGGCCTTATTCTTTGTTCTGTTCTTCCGCTCACTATCTATGTCACTTCATCTGACTGTAACTTCCTCATACTGACTCATTTCATCATGTGCTCTTAGACTTAGCATGAATACATATTAAGAAGCTCATCTGAAAGGGTGCATTTCATAACTCTTTTATACACACGTGCGCTAATGCTCTGATCACATGGTGCTCTTCTATCTATCTAGTCTTCCATACTTAGCCATATTTCTGATCTTCTTTAATATGCGCTAACTCCAAAACTTCATATGACTTTTTTTCCATAATGAAAACACTAAATGTAGTCATATACTTTAGTATAGTCAACTTCCCAACAAGATAACCAGGGGCTGGAAAATTGTAACCTTGGAAAGAAAAAGAAAGAATATAGTGAATAATGTTGAGAAGATGTTGGGCCAAGGAGAAGAGTAGAATGAACCACTAGAGATCACTCAAGGTCATGGTGAGGACCAATCCAATGATTTAGAAGAAAGTGAGGATGAGGAAGTAGATGCAAGAAAGAAGGGTATGGAAATAATGGTTGTCAAGCCCACTGTGAAGAAGAGCTTCAAGCAGAAGCCTACTCCTCCTACCATAACAAGACCAAGAACAAGGACATCTGCAACTACAATAGTAGCTAAGCCACAAAGCAAAACTATAATAAATAAATCTGAAGGGGAAATATCTGGGAAAAGAAAGCAAGTAAAAACTAAGGTTGAGCCAAGCCACCATAGAAAGAAGCCAAGAAGAAAATTAGTGTTTCCAAAGGATGATGAAGATGAGGAGATGACAGACACAGATGATGTCATAAAATTCAAGGTGGTTGTTGGCACTTGCAAAATTTCATGGCCCTCCCATTTTTCTTCCGGTCTCTATAGCTTGTTTTTCCCTATTTTCTGGCTAAAACCCTTCTCTGAAATTCAAAAATCTAGTCGTTGTGTTCAAAAACCCTAATTACCCTTGGCCATGTTCTAATTTTACATTACTTTTTTGGGCCACTCAAAGCCTCAAAGTACCCATGTGCTTAAATGCTATACCACTTTGTATGTTGATTGGTTAGGTTTTTTAATGTCGGGACCCTTTTTAGTATTTCCTAAGTTCCTAGGTCTTTCGGCGTTAATTTTTTCTTAGTCTGTCGCAGTAATATTTTCCTATGTTTCACCCTTTAGAAGTATGTGGTTGTTGTTAATTTTCAAGACTGTTCTGTATCAGAGGTCTCTGACATGCGAATTTGTGACTGTGTGCCATTTGTCTGGGGGGGCCCTGTCTTCCTTGTTGACTTGGTTAACGAGTGAGAAGAATCAACAATCGTCACTATACCACTGATGGAAGATGTGCAGATGTTAATGTAACACTTTAACGACAACCATCTGATGCGATGGTAGACCAACTATGGGTCCTAAGTGACACGTATGCACATATGGAAAGCTATGATTGGTCCATGTATTAATGAGGTAGAGGTTGTTAGTGGGATTTGGTTTTCAGTGTGTCAGAGGGACCTGACCTTGTTAGTGGATCAACAAATGGCGTAAGTTCTCATCAAATTTGTTAGAGACTTGAGATTATGCACCGGCCATTGATTTCATATCATGTCAGAGGGTTATCAGGAAAAGGTAAGATTCTCGATCTAATGGTGAGCATGTAATCTGATGCAATCTTGAATGCCTATGCAAAAATGAGACGGTCGTTGATCCTCTTGATGCAGGCCCAGTAGGTTTCTCAGTCCTTTTGGCAGTTCTGATAAACATATGCTTTGTTGGCTGGTTCACATGATGTTTTGGCGGAAGGTCTATTGACTTAGCGATTTGGCGAATAGTGTTCGCATAATAGCAGAATGATTTAGTGGTGCCCTCAAAGTTCTCATGAATTGGTGAGTGTTTCTATTGTCACGTGTTCACCAGATGGATAGAAGGTTAAGGGTTTGCTAGATAGTGGGACCCTATGATGATTCATTATTGAGGTGTCAGTCTCTGATTGATTGAGCTGAAGGATGACAAGGAATACTATAGGGTGGGGCCGTTGTTAGAAAGGATCAATGATGGGGACAAAATCTACGGGTGGCATAAGTTCTCATCAATTGTGTCAGAGGCATGAGATCTTACGCCCACTGTCCATTTTCAAAGGCTTTGGCATGTGGGTCCTATGTTAGAGATGACCGAGCATAAGAAACAAATAACATGGTGACAGGTGGCATAAAGCGGGCTTGGGTGGGGGCCAAAGGCTTGGAGGCTCTAACAAAATTCTTAGCAGCTCTGACAAGTTTCAAAGTGGTTCACCCATTCGTGAGGAAAAGTAGCAGATTTCTGAAAGGTTTGGTGATTCAGCGAAGGAAGGCCGCGTGATCACTAAAAGTTTTAGCGATGACTTAAAATGTTCTGCGAACTGGCGAAAACCATTTGACACCAGTTAGGTTGAGCCCAAGTTAGGTGTTTCATTGTGTGAATAAAGATTTGCCTTGTCACGTGGTCGCTGGAGGTAAACCTGGGGTATCTGGTTGAGTTAAAGACATAAAACCCAAGAAATAAATAGATCTAACGGTCACGATATAAAGATAGCTTAGATTTAAATATCAACCACCGATTCACTGTAGGTGCCATGAATGTGACCATTTTTATTCAAATTCACATTTGCAGAGGGTTTCTCAGTGACAGAAATGACCAAAATTAATGGCTTTTGCGATAGGATTTGATAAAGTTGTGCCGACTGTTGCAAGGTGGTCTAGAGGGTTTGATGATTGTTTGCAGATGCTTGTACCATCATGAAACAGACATAGATAAAGCTCGAGGCATGTTGCAGGTGTACACATGGACTGAAAAGGCATGATGTTTGTGTGATCTTTGTTACAAATCAGAGGATTTTCATTGATGAAGATCAATTTTGGGTCCGTTTGTCCAGGTTGCTTGGTTTTCTCCCCTAGAATTTATTGCTAATTGATATTGGTTGATTTAGTGGGTGAAACCCTAACCCTAGTTATCCAAAGCTTGTTGCATCCTAACCTATTTGAGATTCCAAGATAGCTAGTGGTATAAGTAGTAAGTGTTTTGATTTTGTAACGGTTCTGAAACTTTTTGGGTCTCCTAGCTTTTTGGTTTTCCAATGTTTTTGGTTCTTGGTTCTAGTCATTGGCAATCCAAGGGACTCTATTCTCTGGGTCCATATTCTTGATGGTTGAATGCTGATAATAAAATCTTTGTAGAGCAGATTGTTGATTCTATGATTTTGAGTAAAGAGTTTACTTGTATGTATTGATACACTTCCATGAAATACAATACAATTTCTACCTTGGTTTTGTTACTATCTCTTTGCTTTGTGTTCATTCTTGTATGTCTCTATTTGTAAGGCATTTGGAATGTACTAGTTGTAAGGCAACTATCTAATTGTTGCATGAGTTTCTTTCAAGGAACAAATTAAATCCTTATGTGCAATTTCAGAGAATGAATGCATCTATGGAAGATCTTGATGGTAGAAAACCTAGAGTGAGAAGATAATTTGTAAGGCATTCTATCCAAATTGTATGTGGTTTGTAAGGCATATCACTATATTTCCTAGAAATTCCTCTATTGATTTATGTTAGACTCTTTGCCCAAAGGATTAGGCACTGACCTGATCTCTGTTATCCAAACACCTTTCAATCATCAAACACAAAATTCATCACTATCAATACCATTTCATTTCATGTTCATGTACCTAAAAAATAGGATTGTCCCTGATGTTTTACAGTCCATAGTTGTTGATTCCTTGAAGAGTGAATCAAAGGTTAGCCTTCCTTGAGTTTCACTCATAAAAAGAAGGACTCATCAACCTTATGCCATTGTCCATGTTATCATACTAGGAGTTTCATTAGTCACATTCTGCAACAGGTTGTTCTCAGCTATTTTCAGGATTGTCTCTCACAAAAGCATCTCTAATGAACTCAATAGCATGACAATGAAGACCTTATCCACCATTTCATAGTCTACTTGAAAGATAGTAACCTATTTATAGGCAATACCCGCCTGAGTCCTATGGAGCTCAAAGTAGAAGGAGGATCTTATCCAATCCTCATCAATTAAGCTTTTCTTGAAAACTTGCAAACCTTTTTTCTGAGAATCAAATCAATGTCCTTGCCAAGTTTGACCCACAAGAAAAATCCCTAATAGACTGGTGACTCCACTGGGGAAGTTGTAAGAAATCTTTTGCTAAGTTGTAGGGTTTAGTTGAGCCAGGGCTCCTACCCTATACAAATTAGCTAGTTATCATTGGTGCCTATATTTTAAAGAAGAATTCCCAAGTTTGGGGTGGTGACTCTAACAATCTTTGCTGCAATACTGGTTAGAAAATCATTCACAAGATGAGTTACAGAGGTACTAGGTCTCAGAGAAATAAGCTTCCTGAGGAAAGATTAGGAGAAGTTATTCCAAGTACTTCTAGGCCTAGTCAGACAAAGAGAGGAAGAAGAAATAGAAATATGTTTCATGCTCAGAAACATAGAGAATATGCTAGACAAGAGAAACAAATCCAGTCTATGCAAATGAATCAAGAAGGAAATACCTTTGAATATGAGGAGGATGTTGATTTGGGTCTGAACCAATATGAAGATGAGGTTCAAATAGGGGATGCTGAATCTAAAACTACTCTCCCTGCATCAGAAGAAATTTTTGAAGAGGTCTATGAGTTGGAGAGGAGAGTCCAAGAACAAATCCATTTGAGATAGAAAAGAGACAAGGAAAAAGAGGAAAAGATCAGACATGCTATGATTAGAGCTAAGCAATTGAAGAGACAACTATTGGACCTTGAGGCCATGAATCAGGACCATGTGATAGAACAAGTAGAAGATCAGCCTATCATCCATAAGATCTATGAGACAACTAATCCTAGGGACAAAGGTAAACAAAAGGTTGTAGGAGTTTCAATAAATGAACCAAATCATGCAAAGAAGTCCATGGATCAAGCAGCAAGATTAGAGGCTGACTTGGAAGAAGCAAAAAGAAAACAAGAATTGTTGGCCAAAGAGTTAGAAAAGGCAAAGCTTGAAGCCACTGCTACTAAAATGAAGAGGAAGATTGACTTCCTTAGGCAATCTTCTGGGCATGCTAATACCCTTTCCACTTGTCAAGCACAAGGAGCAAATGTGTCAAATACTGCCAACACTTCAGGTATGCCTAAGACTCCTAATGTTTCTAATACTCAAACATCTGCATCTTTAGGTGGTGGCCCATCTCAAGTAGGCCCCATTCATTAGAGGCATAAGCAATTGGTTTTTTTTGGAATTCCTGGTTATCCAAATCCCATCCCTGATGAAATTAGGAAGAAGCTCCCAAAATTCACTGGAAGCAATGCAGTTACTTGTGAAGAGCATTTGAAAAGTTTCATTGATGTGATATATGACTACAATATTGAGCTAGATGATGTGATCATGAAGCATTTGGTCAGTCTCTGACTGAAGATGCTAGAGATTGGTTTAGAAATTTACCTCATGCCAGCATATGTTCATGGAATCAGTTTAGGAAGTCTTTTAAGGAATAGTATTGTGATAAAACCAATGAAGGATTCATGCTTAATGAGTTTAACAACATCAAGAAAAATTCAAATGAGGGTGTTGTTGAATTCAATGTTAGATTTCAGAAGGCCATGCATAAATTGTTGCAAGTTATCAGATTGGATGATAGGGTATGTCTTGTCACATACCTAAATGCTTTTGATTCAAAGATGGGATATCTTTTGAGGGATAAGAATCCTAGGAATCTTGCAGAGGCTTATAAATTGGCTATTAATATAGAGAGAAATAGAAGGATATCAGGGAAATTGGGGAGGAGAGAAGATTGTCAGCCATCAGTCTCAAATAGAAGAGAGCTAGGGAAACCTGATGCAAAGCCAAAAGATGATGATAGTTTGAAACAAATCTTGAAAGCAATAAAGGATTTAAAGCCTGGTGAAGCAAGAAATAGTAGAGTGCAAGGAAATGATAGGCCATCTTTCAATAATTTTAATAAGTTGCCAAGAATGCAGAACTATCCCTATAATACTCAGTGGAAGGATGGGAAGCCAGTGCTTCTTGAAAGAAAGGATAAACCAAATGACAAGACCCCTGACCCTTTGCATAGAAATACAGTGAATATGAATGATGATGTTCCATGGTGTATTGTTTTCCAATCACCTCATGATCCCTACTACTGTGCTATTGCTCAAATTTTTTCTGCAGATGAAGATCAAGGCAACAACAATGATGATACTTATGATGATCAAGGGTGTGGTATGAATTCTTCATACATATATGATGAGTTAGATTCTACAGAAGAAGATGAAAACCAAGATGCTGGCAGTTCCCAAGTCAAAAATGAGGTTTACCATCAGCAAGTGTTTTCTGATGAAGAAGATAATCACCTTGATATAGTTCAGTGCAATACTTTAAGAAGTGATGGATCAATAATGTTGAGAAGACCTTCTGATGAAGAAATTGCACAAATCACAGTAGACATGGTGTCCCAAGTTAAAAGCAACTATAATTTGAGAAATAGGGTGGTAGGTGGTCAAAGTGGCAGGCCTGCTGGAATTTTCATCAAGAAAATAGAAAGGGATGAAAAGCAAGCCCAAAATAAGCAAAAGGTTACTGAGATTGCTGACAAGACCAAGTTGAAGAAAAATGTCAACTTCACAAAGCCAATTGTGGCCTACAAAGTAAAAGTTAAGCCTCTTGTGGATGTTGTTCCTCCTTTGCAAGAGAAAGAAAAGGGTCAGAGCAAAGATAGCCCCAATGTGGTTACACATGAAGAAGATAAAGGGGTCACTGCCATTGGGTAGGATGTAGTTGATCCCAAGTATGTTCCCATTGACATGAGAAAATTGTTGTCACAAATCTTTGTCAAGGTCCCCTTATTAGAAATGATGAGGATAGAGGAGCATAAAGTTAAGGCTTTGAGTTGGGTAAAAGGAGCCTTCTCTTCTGATACCCAAAGTTCCACCAAGGCTAATGAAATAGCTGCAGGAGGTGATTCAATTGAGAACCAGTGTGGGGAGATCATTTTTGAGATCCCTTAGATTTATTTGGATGCTAATGCTGTAAATGTTGTGTCGGGAACAGTTGATCCTTTCTTTTTGTCCTTAATAGTGAATGGAAAGTTGTTGAGAAATTGCATGATTGATTCAGGAGCCTCTAATACAGTTATGCCTGCAAAAATAATGAGATCCTTGGGTCTAAAAGTAGATACACCTCATGGAAGATGTCAAGCTATGGATTCAACAGAGGTCCCTATTATTGGCACTACAAAAGAACTTCATTATAGGTTGACAGCTTTCCTTGACAAGTTGCTAAAAATGAGTGTTCTAGTGGTAGATATTCCCCCTCATTATGGAATGTTGTTGTCAAGGAAGTGGAGTGCTCAGATGGGAGGTAGTATCCAGTGTGATATGTCCTTTGCAACTTTCAATATTAATGGTGACAATGTGAAGGTATCCAGAGAAGGTAGAACTCCACATATGATTGAAATAAATGATGATCATTTAAATTGTTGTGTGGATGTTGACATGGAGAATTTCAAGTTAGAGGAAGTTATCCCACCAGTGGAAGAGGTAGATCCACTAGTTGCAGAATTAAAGGAAAGGCAAGATGGATTGTGGTAGATGTATTTTGATTGGGCATGTTCAAAAGAAGGCTCAGGAGCTGGGGTCTTATTCATATCTCCATCAGGTACTACTTTTAAGTATTCATTCTCATTGAATTTTCAATGCACAAATAATACTACCGAATATGAAGCATTGTCTTTGGGATTGAATATTGCTATCAAACATGGGATAAAATGTTTAAAGGTTTTTAGTGATTCTGAGCTTGTGGTGGCACAAGTTGGGTCCAAATATGCTGTAAAAAATGATAGATTGAAATTGTATAAACATGTGATATGGGATTAGATTGAAATGTTTGATGCTTTCAATATATGTTGGGTAGAGAGATCAAATAACATAATGGCTGATTTTTTGGCCAATATTGCTCTAAAAATGGATGATGCAAATTTGTTTGGAGTGTCAATTCTTGAAGTAAAAAGTAGACTAGTTGTTGCAAACAACATTTACAATTGGCAGGTCTTTGAGGATGATCATGACATCCTGAGATTTATTCATTGTCTTGACATATATGAGGATCAACCTATAGACTACAACACTTTGGTTGAGGAAATTGAAGGCAAGGGTATGATCATGGGAAGTGAGGTGATCCAGTTGAATTCAAATAGTATCCCTAAGGGCTTAACTAAGTTAAAAGCATTGTATAGCAGCCAAAATGATCATATGTCAAAAATAAGTAATGCTAATGTAGAAGATCTAGAGGAAGTGAATTTGGGATCACATAATACTCCTCAAATGGTTTATATTGGAAAAGGATTAACCCCTCAATTGAAAGATAATTTGATAAAGTTGTTGAGGAGGTACAAGCATGTGTTTGCATGGTCTTATGATGACCTAAAAGCCTATAGAGAGGACCTTTTCCAACATGAAATTTCATTAAAGCAGGATGTCAAACCATTCAAACAAAAGCAAAGGCCCATTAACCCATTGTTGGCTCCTAAGATGTAGCAGGAGCTAGTTAATTTGAGTGATGCAGTAATAATTCAACCTATAAGGCATTCAACTTGGGTGTCTAACTTAGTCCTAGTGAAAAAGAAGAATGGTGACATTAGGTTGTGTGTAGACTTCAGGAATTTGAATGTTGCATCATTGAAAGACAACTATTCACTACCTAATATGGAGGCAATGTTGCACAAGGTCACTGGTTGTGAGTTATTGACTATGATGGATGGTTTCTATGGATATAACCAAGTGTTGGTGAAAGAATCTAAACAATTCAAAACTGCATTCACAACACCTTGTGGAACATATGTGTATGTTAGAATGTCATTTGGTCTCAGAAATGCTAGAGCAACTTTTCAAAGAGCCATGGATGTTGCTTTCAAAGAGTACATATACCTGTTTATGGTTGTGTATCAGGATGACTTAACTTCTTATTCCAAGAAGGCTCATGATCATTGTTCACACCTAGAAAAGATTTTTGTCAAAGCTCTAGAGTATGGTGTGTCCCTGAATCCTAAAAAATGTAACTTTGCAGTCAAAGAGGGAAAGCTTCTAGGACACATTGTATCAAAAGATGGAATAAGAATTGATCTAGAGAGAGTTGAAGCAATCAAGAAAGTTTCTGCACCAAAAAATCTCAAGGGGGTGCAGTCCTTTCTAGGGAAGATCAATTTTGTTAGGAGATTCATTGCAAATTTTGCTGAAGTTGTCAAGCCTATAGTAAAGTTTTTAAAAAAGGATGTGAAGTTTCAATGGACTGTAGAGGCTCAGGCTGCATTTGAGAAAATTAAGGATGTGGTCCAGCAAGCACCTGTGCTTAGATCTCTTGACTATACCAAGCCTTTTTCATTGTTTTCTTTTGCATCATTTCACACCATTGCTGTTGTTTTATTGCAAAAGGACAATGAGGGTTTTGAACATCCAATTGCATTTTTTAGCAAATCCTTGTAGGCTACTAAGTTGAATTATGAGATGATGGAGAAGTAGGCATATGCATTGGTAAAAGTAGTCAAATCTTTCAGGCCTTATCTGGTGTGTGTAAAGGTTGTTGCTTATGTCCCACATTCAGCAGTAAAGGATGTTCTTACTCAATCTGAAGTCACTGGTAAGAGATGCAAGTGGATTACTAGAATCCAAGAATTTAATTTAGAGATCCATATCACTAGGTTGGTAAGAGGACAAGGTCTGGCAAAATTGATGACTGAAGAAAATATGGACTTAGTCCAAGTAAATAATGAAGGAACTCTAGATGTGACAATTACAAGTATTGAATTGCAACCAAAATATGTCGATATTGTCTATTTTATAAAGAATGCTAGATGCCCAGACTATATGACAGATAACCAAAAGAAGTCCTTGAAATTGCAAGCTCAGAAGTATACATTGATACAAGGGGACTTGTATTGGGAAAATAGAGATGGATTTTTGTTGTTCTGTCTTGACAGATATCAGGTAGAGAAGGTTTTAAATGAAATGCATGCTGGTGTTTGTGGAGGTCATTTTTTAGCAAGGACTACTACTCACAAGATTTTAAGGGAAGGTTATTTTTGGCCTACATTGTTTAAGGATTCATTTCAGTATGTTAGGAAATGTGAAGCTTGCCAGAGGTTTGCTTCAAAATTAAAGTACTTAGGAGCATTTTCATTAAACCCAATAGTTGTTGAAGCACCGTTTGCCATGTGGGGCTTGGATTTCATAGGTGAGTTTGTTGAGAAATCTAGTGGAGGACATAGTTATATACTTGTTGCAACTGACTATTTCACAAAGTGGATAGAGGCTATTCCTACAAAAGGGGAAACAAGTAAGGTGGTGATTGATTTCTTGACAATATTTTGACTAGATTTGGTGTCCCTATGAAGTTGATTATAGATAATGCAATGTGTTTCAGATCAGATGAGTTTAAGGATTTTTTCAAAGATAGTGGAATCATAACTTCCTATTCATCTCCTTATCATCCTCAAGAAAATGGGTAGGCTGAGTCTAGCAATAAAAGAATCCTGACAATCCTAAAGAAGACACTTGAAAAGAATAAGAGAGTTTGGCATTCCAAGTTGAGATTAGCTTTATGGGCAGATAGAGTTACAGTGAAAAGAGCCACTGGGAAGTCTCCCTTCGAGCTTGTGTATGGCTTGTAATCAAGGTTACCTATAAATAATCTAATTCCAGTTTATTAGTTTATTCAGGATGATGAGTGGGATGTCACAGAGCCAATGTAGAATAGAATTATGCAGCTAACTGAGTTAGATGAACAGAGAAAAGAGAGTCAAAAGAGTAATATCAAGTTGCAATAGAAGATGAAGTACTTATTTGACAAAAGAGAAACTACCAAAAAATTCAAGGTTGATGATTTGGTACTTCAATGGAATGTGAGGGTAGAAGATAAAGGGAAGCATAAGAAATTTGAATCACTGTGGCTTGGTCCTTTTGTGATTCATGATAGTTTTGAGAAGGATTCCTACTTGCTGAGGAACATGGATGGTGAAGTTTTTGAATTGCCAGTGCATGGGCAATTCTTGAAGCCCTTATTTAGTTAAGTTTTTGATTATCATGCATGTGTAAATACTTTGTAAATTTTTGTGCAGATTGGTTTCCTTTCAGGATGTGTGTCTCTTTCCATGTCTTAGGTTAGCAGTTTTTGGTTTGCGTCCCAGAGTCCTATGGTTCTTGATAAAACTTGTGTTTCAACATCCTTAGATAGAGCCACTATTGGCACCTACAAAATTTCATGGCCCTCCCATTTTTCTTTCGGTCTTTGCAGCTTGTTTTTCCCTATTTTCTGGCTAAAACCCTTGTTTGAAATTCAAAAATCTAGTTGTTGTGTTCAAAAACCCTAATTACCCTTGGCCATGTTCTAATTTTACATTACTTTTTCAGGCCACTAAAAGCCTCAAAGTACCCATGTGCTTAAATGCTATACCACTTCGCATGCTGATCGGTTAGGTTTTTTAACGTCGGGACCCTTTTTAATATTTCCTAAGTTCCTAGGTCTTTCAACGTTAATTTTTCCTTAGTCTGCCGCAGTAATATTTTCCTTTGTTTCACCCTTTAGAAGTATGTGGTTGTTAATTTGCAAGATTGTTTGGTGTCAGAGGTCTCTGACATGAGAATTTGTGACTATGTGCCATCTATCTTGGTGGGCCCTATCTTCCTTCCTTGTTGACTTGGTTAATGAGTGAGTAGAATCAATGATCATCGCTATACCGCTAATGGAAGATGCATGGGTGTTAACATAACACTTTAACAACAACCATCTGATGTGATGGTAGACCAACTATGGGTCCTAAGTGACACATGCACATATGGCAAGCTGTGATTGGTCCATGTATTAATGAGGTGGAGGTTGTCAGTGGGACCTATTTTTCAACATGTCAGAGGGACCTGACCTTGTCAGTGGATCGATGAACGGTGTAAGTTCTCATCAAATTTTTTAGAGGCTTGAGATTATGCATTGGCCGTTGATTTCATATCATCTAAGAGGGTTGTCAGGCCAAGGTAAGATTCTCGATCGAACGATGAGAATGTAATCTCATGGAATCTTGAATGCCTATGCAAAAATGAGACAGCCTTTGATCTTCTTGATGCGGGCCCAGTAGGTTTCTCAGTCCTTTTGGTGGTTCTGATAAACGTATGCTTTGTTTGCTGGTTTGCGTAATGTTTTGGTGGAAGGTCTATTGACTTAGCGATTTGGCAAACAATGTTCATGTAATAGCTGAATGATTTAGTGGTGCCCTCAAAGTTCTCATGAATTGGTGAGGGTTTCTATTGTCACATGTTTGCCAGATGGATAGAAGGTTAAGGGTTTTCTAGATAGTGCGAGTCGCATGATGATTCATCACTGAGGTGTCAGTCTCTGATTCATTGAGCGAGATGATGATGAGGAATACTACAGGGTGGGGCCATTGTAAAAAAGGATCAGTGATGGGGACAAAATCTATGGGTGGTGTAAGTTCTCATGGGTTGTGTCAGAGGCATGAGATCTTATGCGTGGCATCCATTTTCAAAGGCTTTGGCATGTGGGTCCTGTGTCAGAGATGACCGAGCATAAGCAGAAAATAACATGGTGACAAGTTGCATAAAGTAGGCCTGAGCGGGAGCCAAAGGCTTGGATGCTCTGAAAAAATTCTCAGCGGCTCCAACAAGTTTCAAAGTGGTTCACCCATTCACGAGGAAAAGTAGCAGAGTTCTAAAAGGTTTGGTGATTCAGTGAGGGAAGGCCATGTGATCGCTAAAATTTTTAGCAATGACTTAAAATGTTCTGCGAGCTGGCGAAAACCTCTTGTCACCAGTTCGCCAAATAAAAGACCAAAGTTAAAAGTTTCCCTTTGTTTGCTAAGTCACAATGTTGAGCCTGGGTTAGGTGTTTCATTGTGTGAATAAAGATTTTCCTTGTCACGTGGTTGCTGGAGGTAAACCCAGGGTAGCTGGTTGAGTTAAAGACATAAAACCCGAGAAATAAAGAGATCTAATGGTCACAATATAAAGATAGCTCAGATTTAAATATCAACTACCAATTCATTGCAGGTGCCATGAATGTGACCATTGTTATTCAAATTCAAATTTTTAGAGGGTTTCTCAGTGACAGAAAGGACCAAAATTAATGGCTTTTGCAGTAGGATTTGATGAAGTTGTTGTGTCGACTGCTACAGGGTGGTCCAGAGGGTTTGATTATTGTTTGCAGATGTCTATACCATCATGAAACAGACATAGATAAAGCTTGAGGCATGTTGCAGGTGTACACATGGACTAAAAAGTCATGATGTTTGCATGATCTTTGGTACAAATTAGAGGATTTTCATTGATGAAGATCAATTTTGGGTCCGTTTGTCCAGGTTGCTTGGTTTTCTCCCAAGGAATTTATTGCTGATTGATATTGGTTGATTTAGTGGGTGAAACCGTAACCATAACTCTCTGAAGCTTGTTGCATCCTAACCTATTTGGGATTCCAAGATAGCTAGTGGTATAAGTAGTAAGTGTTCTGATTTTGTAACGGTTTTGAAACTTTTTGGGTCTCCTAGCTTTCTAGTTTTCCCATCTTTTTGGTTCCTAGTTCCAGTCTTTGGCAATCCAAGGGATTCTATTCTCTGGTTCCATATTCTTGATGGTTGAATGCTGATAATACAAGCTTTGCAGAGCAGATTGTTGATTCTATGATTTTGAGTAAAGAGTTTACTTGTATGTATTGATACACTTCCATGAAATACAATACAATTTCTATGTAGTACCCCTCACATCTTACTTTTGCTTATACTATGTTTAGTTTGACACCGTTTTATCTTGGTTGATTAGATCAGACATATATCACATGTTATATTTATATTTTGGTGTGTGATTAAACAATTATAGTTTGGATGTTAATTGTCATGTTTGAACCTGAAGCAAAACTTTACGTGATGGTTAAATCTAGTAATGATGGATTTTATATGATGTTTCAAATGCATGTATAAATTGAAGTAATTAGATGATGATTATATTTGGTACTTACCCCATACCCGCATGTGTATGGTATCATGTTTGTTATCATATATGTTTTCTTTTCTGTTGGCATGCATGTATGGTAGAGGAGGAGGCGTAGTTACCTGCATTTAGTCGGGTCCACATGTCCTAGCCATCCCTACCATTTTCTGATAGTATGTTATATATGCACATGTACATGCAATGGTTTTTATGCAGGTTGCAGGTACTGGGCATCGACTTCCTTGGCTTGACAGGATGAGCGTACCGTCATTATGTCTCAATGGCAGAGAAGGGGAGTTAGCACCTAGGCCAATTCCCTAACCTAACCTAACCATCCTAAAACCACGGAAGGGACCTTACTTGACTTACCTGAATCGAATTCGTTCTGGTAGAACGAATCCGATATATGTTTTCCCAGTTGAGCATGCTATTGTCTTAGGTGTTGTTCCATGTCAGTGTCGCATTTTGACCTTGTGGATCTCATGTCTGATCTCTGATATTCATTGAAATTATGTTGACTCATTGGTAAATATTATGTTATTAGTATGTTATGACATAATCAGATACATATGCTTACACTATGTCCTTTATGGTTATACTATTATTAATTGTATATATGTTAATTGTATATATATGATTATATATAAACACAGCTTACTATATAATATTGAGATATTGAGTGATATAACTTGAACCAAATGATAAATTGAAAATAAAAAGAAATTCTACAATTTTAAATTGTCTCATTTTAGGTAGTTGACTTGAATAGTAGGGGGAAAATAATAAAATATTTCTTCCCTACTTTCCAAGCCAATTTAGAGGCAAAAGAGAGAGCCTTGTCACCACTTTTTGATATGCAATTTTTGGAGAAGAAAAGAGAGGAAGAAGAGAAGGCTAGGAGAAGGAGAAGAGAGCAAGAAGAGGAGGATTGAGTTTGTGGAGTACATTGGGATCACAGTTGAGAGGCTGGCTTCATCAACCTGCTTTGAGAATTAGGTAGCTTTTGAATTTCCCTTAGTATGTTTCCATGTTAGTTTTAAAATTTCCATTAATGAGAGAGCATATTTACCTTCTCTAAATGTGGAGTGAGAAAACAAAATAATCAGAATTTTAGTTTACATTTGTGAGATTACATTGTTTCAACTTATAAACCCTCTCAATTCAACCATAGATGAAACCAAATTGAAAAGCAAGGGAGCTTGATGCTTCATAATCTCAATGAAAATCATTGTATTTAGACCCATTTACTTGCCATTTATTCATTAAATTGATCATATATATATATATCATTCTGAAATTAAGAATCCAATATATTGTTTTAGAAACCAATTTGGAGACCATACTTCATTGCATGGATAACAAAATCAACTAAGTCCTTATGAAAAGAAAGGAACAAGCACAAATAAAACTTAAAACTTGAAGCCAAACATACATTCTAGAAAATATATGGAGACTACTATTTTTCCCAAATTTTACACAGAGAATATTCTCTTGACCAATGGATATTAACTAAAATAAATTCAATCTATAACATCCCCTAAAATAGCTATTAGTCTTTATGTTTTCCTCCTTATAATGTTTTTTTATAGACATGCTTTTAAGGCCTCTTATGTCATCCTCCACATGTTGTGGGCCCCACTAGGACTCTAGGCGCAGGTGTTGGGGGTTTTGAAAAGTTTTGCATTTAAAATTTTGCCCAAGTCCATCTCCCCACGTTGGCTTAAGGGCATGAAGACAAGACATTAACATAAAAGTTTTTTAAAAAAAAATGCTATCCTTCCATTAATAAGCTGCCAGGACTTTATATCATTGTTGACTTCTTGAAATCTTCCTCCCATGCGTACCATGCTTGGGGATTTGCAAATTGACACCTCTTCCCTTTTGTCTTTAATGTGTCCTCTCACCTTGCTAGGCGCACCACCCACTTGACTGCCTTTCTTTCCTTGCCTTGGGTTGGTCAAAGTACCTCCCACATCATATTTAATATGTGTGCAGCCCTTGTGAAAAGTGGCGTGGGTTTTCCTTAACCCATGCTTATAAATTTATTGCTTTGTTCAAACCTCTTTGACAATGGGCACCCACCTTGGGTCTTGTACCCATTTGTTTTATTTTAAATTGTTTATTTTATCCACTATGGAGATGAGGTGGATAGTAGATTAGGAACCTAGGGGACTTTAGATTTGGCTAGCTTAGATGTTATTGAATAAGCTAATAAAATGAAATGTTTAATTAATTATTTGAATTTGTTATCCATTGGAGTAATGCACTCTTGGATTTGTATTTGAATGTGTAACATTAGACACCTTATTATTATTAGAGAATGTATTATGTTTACCATCTAATTTTAACTAAGAGGATTTAGCTAAAATTTATACTTCATGAGCTATTGTATAATTAATATTTGGATTAATTACTGAGTATAATATAATCACCTTAGAGTCCTCTAACCTTAGTCATTACTTTCATTATCGATATAGTTACATTGCCATCTTTTATAAATTAACGAAGACATTATTCAATAAATGCCCTTGAAATATTCTTCACATGAGAGTAAACCTTATGGTTAATAATAACATTTTCACTAATATCAAACCATTATAGGCTTTAGTGAATGTTAACGATATGATCATTTTTACTGTAAACATGGATATACTGATTGGTGTGATTAACTAGTGTGAGCAAATTACTGGTTATTATGATCATTATGTCTTGGTTTATCTTACGACATGTTAATTACTTGTGCAAGATGTTCTCTTTGCATATACTATTTGTGCATGTAAAGTTCACTGTTGATATAGTTGATTTACATACGGGATTAGATAACCGAATAGGGGGGTAAAATCCAGAGGTCGGGTACTTGTTGTGGTTTTCAGTTATCTGTTTGCTGATTGTATTTATGGTGCAATGTGGATTCTATCTTCATTTTCTTGTTTTGGATTAGGGTCAATGTGAGACCTTGATGGGGTGGTCAAACCGATCCCTGTTATTATTTCCTCCTGGTGGGTTAAAATTTGAGTTAGTGGCCAAGTGGATTTATGTTTTGAAATGGGAATTTTCTTTATTTGTTTATTTGGTTATTGGAACTTAATATGTCATAAGTGGCCACAAACCAGGATGGGTATTGTTGTGAAACTAGGGTAGGTTATCTAGATGTGGTGTAGGGGGTGGCTTGCAATGGATCGCCGAGGCCCGCAAGTGGCTGACGGATCATCCATTGTCAAGTTTCTTAATCCCAGTGATAACATTATAAAAATTGATCTAGTTAGGAGAACATTAAAAAGATAATTTGTGAGATACCTCGCCCATGCCTTGAGTGCTAGTTAAGACTAAGGATGGATGCGGGAAGATGCTAGATGCATCATCGATATACTTGTTTTCACAAGAGATATCGGTGCCACGTATGATCGCTTGAGTGCCGTCGGTTCAGTGAGGAACCTTCAGGACTAAACTCAAGGGTGGATCTACGTGATGACACCTCCCTACTCACATTGTAGATAACCTACGTAGGTCAGTGCCTTTGGTAACCTGTAAATTCTCTTGTTCTAGAGATATCTTCCTAGGTGACACTTGTGGATTGGTCCTTAGTGTGTGTGTGGGCCTGGTGTTATCTCCCTAGCACGGTGGGGTGGACCTCTGGGTTCCACATGGTTGGGAGGTAGTGTACTTCTCCATTGAGACTGTTGCAGATTACCCTTCATCACTTGATTGTACACTTGGATCAGTCTATCTCTTTTGTTGCAAATTTATGTACCCAGTTGTTAGAAGATATTATCTTGTACTTGTAAGAGGTTTCATTTGATTAGTAATGATCCCTATGTGGATTTATGATGTATTTTGATACTTGTATTTGTATTAAATATCACCGCATACCCTACGACATGTGTAGCGGATGTAGGTGATCATGTGTTGTAATGTAATATTGATTTAAGTGATGTATTTAATTCTACTATGTACTTAAAAGTTCTTTAACATTCGATCATGATAGCGTAGTGTTAGTTTGATAAAGTAATACTATGTCAGGGACCCTTGGGAACAAAACATATGAAGTGTTCATTTAAACTGATGTTTGTAGAACAATGTGGTGCTTTATTCAATGTGCTTGATAACATTAGTAAAAAAAAAAAAAATGTTGCATAACTTAGTATAATTTTAGTGTAATTCTCTTGGGTCTCCTGGCAGGGCATTACATTCTACCTAGGTTATGTTACTATCTATTTGCTTTGTGTTCATTCTTCTATGTCTCTATTTGTAAGGCATTTGGAATGTACTAGTTGTAAGGCAGCTATCTAATTGTTGCATGAGTTTCTTTCAAGGAAAGAATTAAATTCTTATGTGCAATTTCAGAGAATGAATGCATCTGTGGAATATCTTGATGGTAGTAAACCTAGAGTGAGAAGATAGTTTGTAAGGTAGTCTATCCAAATTGTATGTGGTTTGTAAGGCATATCACTATATTTCCTAGAAATTCCTCTATTGATTTATGTTAGACTCTTTTCCCAAAGGATTAGGCACTGACCTGATCTCTGTTGTCCAAACACCTTTTAGTCATCAAATACAAAATTCATCACTATCAATACCATTTCATTTCATGTTCATGTATCTAAAAAATAGGACTGTCCCTGATGTTTAAAGTCCATAGTTGTTGATTCCTTGAAGAGTGAATCAAAGGTTAGCCTTCCTTGAGTTTCACTCATAAAAAGAAGGACTCATCACCCTTATTCCATTGTCCATGTTATCATACTAGGAGTTTCATTAGTCACATTCTGCAATAGGTTGTTCTCAGTTGTTTTTAGGATTGTCTCTCACAAAAGCATCTGTAATGAGCTCAATAGCATGACAATGAAGACCTAATCCACCATTTCATAGTCTACTTGAAAGATAGTAACCTATTTATAGGCAATACCCGCCTGAGTCCCATGGAGCTCAAAGTAGAAGGAGGATCTTATACAATCCTCATCAATTAGGATTTTCTTGCAAACTTGGAAACCTTTTTACTGAGAATCAAGTCAATGTCCTTGCCAAGTTTGACCCACAAGAAAAATCCCTAATTGTGTCTATGCATAAGCATCTGACCAATGTGGATGAAAGTTTTCAAAACACCAGGAGTACTGTATGTTTGGCAAGATTGAAATTCATTAAATTTGAAAAGTTAAGTAAAAATGATAAGGTAAGGATAAAGGATACAATGATAGAAATGATAGGAGCATTCAAGATGACACCATTGGAAATTGGGAATCTTATCCTTGATGAACTGCTCAATAAAATTGATTAGAGATTGAAGTATGCCATTATGACTGAAAGATGGATAAGAGAAGGAACTTTAGCCCAATTGATGCATGAATTGACACAAAAGAAAAGAACAAAATTTATGGAATAGTATAGGAAAAGGTTTGGACCTAAATTTAGAGAATATTCTATATTGAATAAGAATGTTGAAGAGGTTATTCAATAGAGTACATTAATCTGGAAGATAATTTTTTGGCTAATAATGGACAAAAATGCAAATAAAGATGAAGGCACATCTGGACAAGTAGAGCTTGATAATATAGAAGACATTGATGAGCCACAAAATCTTGAGGAGGAAATAAGGAAGAAGATAGAGGAGATTGAACAACAAGATTTTATAACCATTGAGGTTGTACCTAAGGTTACACAACTGAATGTTAATGCTTTAACCAAGGAAGAAACCAAGAGTCAAATTCTTACAGAGGAAACTTCAGACACACCTTTACCATGAACCAATCCATCTTTGATCCAATTTCATGATTATCTAAAGGTTGAGGGTGCACCAACTATGGATTCAGTACTTGATAGCTCTACCACAATAGCAGTTTAGGAAATACAAGGTATAAGCATCTAGGAACAAGGTAAGCCAACCATAACTATTCTACATCCTTCTACCGAGGCCAACTCAAATATAAATATAAAAGAAGGTGATGAGAGAATGGACACTCAAGTAGATAAGTCTTCAATAGATGTCTTAGGACCTCATGTTGGGGGAACAAAGGAGGTTGTTCTTACAAGAACCAAGGAGACTCAAGAGTCGAAGGAAGAAGAGGCTATACAAGGACTTGTATGGTAAAAGCTCAAATTTGTGTCACGTTTCAAGCTAACTTATCATCACATCTAAATTTTAGTATTTCTAAATAAAAATTATTTTCTTTTAAACATAAGGTCTAGCTAGATTCATTAGATAAGTGCTTCAACTTTTCCAATTGGAAATATCTATTAATTGCATGTTTTATACCAATTTGGGTCAAATTACTAAAGAAATAAAATTATTTCATAAAATTGATGTTTCAATAACTCCTACTATTTTTAATGATATTTTTTTAAAAATATAAAAATACCCTTTTGTAGAGCTTATAGTCAAAATTATTGTCATATAAATTTAATAGTATTTTGATTAGATCTAATATATTATAATTTCAAAATACTACAAGTAGGTATTTTAACATTCGAGATGATGCTACTTCAAATAAAGAAAAAAATAGTAAATTATATTAGGAAAATTTAAAATTTATATTTAATACTATAGGAGAGAGTACTCTTCAAGAATATGTAATTTTTTTCTTAATGGTGCAAATTTGATAGGGTAAATTTGATGGGAGATGAAAACTATCAATTTCAGATAAGTTCGACTTTGAGTAGATATATCAAAGAAAATATAAATAAATAAAAATCTTTAATCTTTTTCTGCACTAGCTATACATGTCATCTATAACATATTTTGAAATCTAAGGAAAAAAAATTATTTGTATATACTTGTTTGGTGGAATCTAGACCCCATATTTTCAACATTTTTTAGCAGCTAAAAAATGGACCTCAAAAATTAAAAAACTATGTCAATTCTTGTTCAAATTTTTAAAAACAAATTATGGGCATAAACTCTATCCAATGTTACACATTTCATATGTTTACATCATCTTTGAATTCTAAACACAAATGCCACACTTATGTCATTAAAGTTGAATAGTTTATGTTTTGTTGACCTTTTCCTTTATAAAAGTGTGACACATGTTTATACTTTTACCCTATTACAACTACCGAGTGTAAAACCTCCTACACTCACTGAAACTAAGCCAAATGCTACACTTGAACAAAAGGGGACTATTACTCAAAAGGAGTCTATTTCAGTTAGTGTTGACAACAACAAAGTGCAAGAAGAGAAGAGACCAAGTTTTGATACACCATCATCACAAGTCACCTTGCTGAGTAGAAGCACACCAGAGATAACAAATAAAAAGTTGCACAAGAAGAAGGACATGTCTCCTAGCACACAAGTAACACTTGATGAAGTTATAGTGATTCCAAAATAGGACATTGATAACTTGACCTATAAGAAGATGAAAATTTTGCAGGATTTATTGAAAAGAAAGAGAAAACAAGAGGAATTGAGAAGAGAACATCAACAGAAGTAGGTACTACATGAGATCACGGATATCTTTAGTGATGCATTTGATTTACAAGATATTAATGAGAACAAACCTATTTTAGAGTACTTGGTTCACATTGTTAAATAGGTTAACAACAATGATATAGAAGCCAATGAGAAGTTGATGCAGTGGTCTAAAAGGAAGTTTGAGACCAAAGTTCTTGAGAATGTTTCAACAGATACTGTAGTCAAATAGGTTGAACTTTTTGATCTTATAAATAACTTAGAGGAAGTTGTACAAAACATTCATTGTTTATACAAAAAAATTTGTGATGTATAATTATTTACAAAGAATAACCAATAGCTTATTGAGAATCTTAAGTTAGATTTGAAGTCAATGGGACATTCATTGAGCATGGATGCAAGTTCCATCTCCATTCATTTTACTAGATTGACTCATACCTAAGGGATATTAGCCAAGATGATGGTAAAATGCATTGGAAATAATTATACAGCTCCACAAACCATTTTTGGACAAGTACTATCTAACCCTAACACCCCATCAGCTAAGAGTGACCAAAACAAGGGAGAAATAGATGAAGATCAAGGGGGAAATGTATGAGATATATATTATGTAATGATCAGAAGAGGTATGACATATTTTTTTTTAGTTTCAAATGTAATGTATACTCATTTTTATAGTCATGAGTATATCTAAAGTCATGTATATATGATGTATATAAAATGAAGTCTTAATGAAGACCGAGTCATAGTCTAAGGGGGAATACTAAAATACTAGAATACTATTTTGTTAATGTAATGAAAAGTCATGAAAAAGTGTTTTTTCCACTAATGTCAAAGGGAGAGATTGTTAATCTCCAAGTTATGTTGTCTATTAGTGTCAAACACTCAGTCATTCCTAAGGCAAAGTTGTTCAGTCATCACTGCGACTAAGTCATCCTACTAAGATCAAGATAGGTATATGACTTATATAAATATTATGTATGAACAGAGCATTAGTTACTTCTGAGAAAGTTAGTGATCGCCGAGTACCCTAGTAGTCACTGATAAGTATGAATGTTGAGTTGGATAGAACAGTTAGTGCCGAGTGACAGTATATGGTTAACAGTTTTGACTGAGCACCAGAGAGTTCATGTGCCAAGTAAGCCAGTTTTGGTATATGTGTTTGGAATAGCACAAACACTTAGGTAAAGTGTTTTGGCTGACTTCTATGATTAATTTAATGATCTTTGAGACATTTAAGGATTTAATTATGTGTTATGATTGAGATCATTAATCCCTATGCAATCAATGTAACTAATTATAAAAAAGAAATTCTTAACTGACAAAAGTGACGAATCCACATTATTGATCTTGATCTAGAAGCTTCATTAGTTATCTATTTAAGGTGACATAGAAACTGTAATAAAAGTGATCACATGTGTATACGGAAGAAGAAATTTTTTTGATATCAGAAGAAAAGATTAGGTAGAGTGACTGAGTAGAGCAGTGAAGGACAAAACAAAGTTATATGATATTTTGAGATCAGATAAGAATTGGAAAGAGGAGATCCGTTATCAAGATTTGAAGAGAAAACTAAAGGATTAGGTACTGATACATTCTAGCAAGTGAATCAGGGTAAATCTCTTAATAGAGTGGTCCTAATAGACCTTTCTAAACCTCCTAATAGAGTGCTTACCTTGTTAAGTTTAAATCCTTTAATCAAGGTAGATTATATAAGTCTATAAGCTCTTAGCAGGGTATGACCCTCATAAGGTAGATCACTATAATGTTAGGAATAAAAATCCACCAATACAACTGAGGGGGGGATGAATCACTTGTATGACAGATTATTAAACTTTAAACTTTGAATAGCAGCAATATCAAATCAAATGAACACAATATTTTTTGACGAGGAAACCTTGTTAAAGGTAAAACCCTAGTGGGAATTAACACCCAGTAATGATGTACTAAGAGTATAGTATCCTTGTTAGAAGATCTAGCCATGTTAGAAGCCTGATTAAAACATTACAGTACACTATCCTTGTTAGGAGTCAAGAAAAAGAAGGATAGCCTCACTGCCTAGGCTCACTACCCAAAGAAGGTTATGTCCACCTTCAGAACTCACTGTTCACAATACAAGTGTATATGAACAAATACATAATATTTTGAACTTTCTGATAGCAACAGTCTTTTCTTGATTAGTTCCAATGAAGTATATGTTAGGAATGGGAACACTGAGAGGGGGGGTGAATCAGTGTTCACTGTATTTTAACTTTTTACTTTAATCTTTAAACTGAACTTAAATGCTTAAGTACTGAATTAAACATTCATATAAACATGAAACATGAAATCAACACATGACACCAATATGGTTATGGGGAAACCCAAATAGGTAAAAACCTCAGTGGGAATTGACACCCACTAATATTCTGCACTAGTGTTTTGTGATCCTTGTTAGAAGATCCTTAACTCAGTTAGGAGTTTCTTTACAATACTTTAAGTACAGTAGACCTTGCTAAGGGTCGGACCCTATTAAGAATATTTTACAATAGTCCCTATTAGGGGAGTGGATGCACTATCCTAGAGCTCACTACTCAAGTGGTGGCTACAACCTTCTGATCTCAGATACACATTATATCTACTGGATGAACTGTCACAGTGACACTACTTGTCAGATCATTTCCTTTAATGCGTTGGTGCTTTGACCTCTCGCAAAGCTCTAATACATCTTATACTATCTTTGCACACTTCTTCTCTACTTATCACAACTCTTTCTTCACTTCCATACTAATTACAATGGGTGCACCTTATATTTATATGTGCATATTAAACAAACAACTAGGTCGGCCCTTAAACCTATTACATGCAATGCTTCCAAATGAATTAGCTCAAGTGTGCTTAAAAATAAACAAATATACATGTCAGAAACCTACATACAATAGGTGAATAGCCTTTACAATATTATATTATAACCGCAAACCAAAATACTAATTTTTGGCTTCATGCTCTGTTCTTCTCTGGCACTCGCTGGCTGTGTGTCTTTAATTGTCTGTATCTTTCTCATCCGTGCATATCTAATCATGCGCTCATAGAATAAGCATGAGTATAGTCTAACCAACTTAACTTCTAGGGCACATACCATAATTCTTCCATACACACATTCATTGATGCTCTGAGCTACAGGAACATTGTACACTGTCTAGTCTTTAATACTTAACCGATTTCTAATCTTCTCATCAGGTGCGCTGACTCCAAACTACTATATGATTTTTTTTCCATAATGGAAACACTATATCAAGTCATATACATTAGTATAGCCAACTTTCCAAAAATCTCCCCCTTTGTCATTGAAGGCAACAAAGGAATATCGCCAAGTTGCTAACTGTCCTTAATAGAAAACTTTTTGTCATCTATACATATACTTATATCTCCCTATACATATTATGATCCATATTCTATACACAACTCCCTCTTTGAAATTAATGACAAAGGTGTTTCAAAAATTGTATCTACATATACTCATTGAGGGAAAACATCCGGATATGCTATCTTAAGGTTCTAGATCTCCTTCTTCCAAAAAGTTATCAAAGAGTTTACTATCTAGAGCTGGGTGCATAAAGCATACTGAAGCTTCTCCATCTTCTTCAAATCTGAGGAGGGAACTTGATCATAGGTTATCATGGTAGCATCAATATCCTTGATGTTCTGATTTAGAATGTCTAATGAGGGTGCAAGAGCATTTCTCAACTGAGTATGTCTAGCCCTTATCTTTGCCATCTCTTTCTTTGCCTTCTCAATTTTTTCTATCTATCCTTGGTAGACATTATATCACATGTTCACATCTATGGATTTGTCTTTCACTAAACTCTTTACTTGCTCAATCATAGCTTTTGCCTCTTTTATTTTGAAATGAGCATCAATAAGCTTATCTTGTTCCATGCATTATGCAATGATTCTTCTCCCTTGATCAGAAAATTCTTTTAGGGATGCTTGACCAGTCTTGAATGAGCTAAGGTCAAGTGAAAAGTTGTTCATAAATTCATTCAACCTCTTCTTTAGGTACTTCTCTTCTACAACTAGGGATGTAGATTCTTCAAGGCTTGAGAAATTACTTTTGAAATGTGAGATGATTGTACTCACATCATCAATAGAGTGTATCTTAGACACTTTCTTGTCCTCTGGCAACATACTATTCAAAATGTTTACTGATTATACCAAGAGGGGATTCCTCATCACTTTCTTTTCTTTGGCTTTCTCCATAGCTAAGACACTGAATTTAATCAGGTCTTCTTCTCTCCATGAGTCCAAACTGGATGTGTGAGGTGTCAAACTTGACAATAATGCTACAGAGGGAGTGTTATCCATCACTTCTTCTTTTACCTTGACTAATTCAACTAATGGTTCATTATTCTTTTCTGTTTCTTTCTTTTCTTGTTCTTTTTCTATTTCTTTTTCTTGTTCTTTTTCTTCCATCTTATCTTCTTCTTTCTCATCTGATATATTTTCAATCAATACCTCTTCTTGATAAATGGGAGGTCTGTTTCTGCATAGAATTTTAGCTTCTTGTGTGCTCACAAAAGCTTCCTCAAACTTGTCCAATTCTGTCTCAGTGGCCGCCATGGCTATTTCCACATTATCAATGATAATGGTGCTTTCCTTGAGTGATTTTGTCATGGGCACAAACTTATCTAACTCTATTTGAGCTTCTACTGTAGGCACTGAATCCTGAGGACCTATAGATTGTACCTTAATGGTCACTGACCCTTTGATAACCATTGTGGGTACATGCATTGTGGGCACGATGGGTGGATACATGTGTATGTTCATAAAAACCTTCTCAAAGGCTTTCTCTATTTCTTTGGCAACTAGCTCATGATTTTTATCCATTATATTCAGAATTCTTGTCTTTATTCTGAGGTGAGGCTTCACCAGATCTAACAACAACTTCTTCTCTTCTAGGTCACATATAGGAAGAGTTTCATCTAAGATCTTTTCCCTTATCCACATATCTTCTTCAATAGCCTATCTCTTTTGGAATTCTAGGATATTCCATACATTGTCAGGAATCATTGTTTTTAGTTCCAAGACTATTCTTTTGCACTTGATCATGCTATGAATCTCTAATTTGTCAATTTTATTGAATTTATCATAGAACTTCCCAACCTGATCAATCCTTCCTTCATCAATTATTCTGGCACTTAGCACACTGAGATTAGGTTTGAAACTTACTTTGGGAGGTGCTTGAGTGTTCCTTCTATTTCTTGTGACTCTAGAGGATGGATGACTAGTGTCAGTTTCTTTCTTCCTCTTTGGCATTGCCTTATACTCTGGAGGAGTAGTAGGGTCACTGGTTTCCTTGGGCATAGAAGGAATATCATCAGTTATATCCTTTTGTTCATTATTTTTCTCTATCTTTACCTTCTTTAATTTTGGATCATGTGATTCTGCCTTTGTTGTATATGTGCTCTTCAGTTCCAAAGTAATCTTTTATTCTTTTGCTTTTTCAAGATCTACTTGAGACACACTATGTATTCTCGAGATCTTTGATGTGACTTTAGCAACCTTTATTTTTGTTGCTACACTATTTATCTTGGCATCTACTTCTCTGGTTTTCTCCTCATATGTTCCCCACCTAGGTTAATTAGGATCTTTGGGGGCTGATAGTAGTACCTACGCATATGCTTCAAGGACCTGTTCCTCTACCTCATAACTAAGTAGAGGAATCCACTTAGTTCTTGGCTCAACAACTTCCATACAAGTTGTGTCTGTCTCTACCATAAAGAAAATAATATCCTTATAATTTTCCACAATGCTCTCTGGAATTCTGTACCTCATTTGCATCTTGGCCCTAAAGGTCTTCAATTCCAATGTTATATAATCTCTCAATGTACTCTTAGTGGATGCTTTGTTAGATATCTGTGGCATAGTTGGAATGGACTTGTCCAAATACAAATCTGATACTTTCCCAGCTATATGAAGGTACATGTAAATTATTAAAGAACCAAACCTAAATATTTTGGTCTTATCATGCTTGATGGCCTTGATGTTATCAATCAGTTCTGTGTGCAAGATCTCACAAAGATTGAACTCCCCATCTTCCTTTACAAGTCTAATGGCTGCTAGAATTATGCCTGTAGACACACTATTCACCCTATTGGTGTGATGAAACCTGTATCCAAGTATCATAGACACCAATTTGATGTCATCTTGCTCATTAGGCTCAATTGTCATCCCGCACCTATCACTCCTTGACTTGCATGTTTTCTCAACAATTTTCCTGACATCCTTGCCTACTGGAAGGATGATGCCTATCCTAGAAAGGCATGTCATCTCATATATTAGGTCACTAGTGATTATTAGTAGCACATCACCTATCCAGAATAAATCATCATGAATTCTGCTCAATAATATCTTAATCCATTCAGTCTCATAAAATTCATATGTCGTAGCATAATCAGCTATAGGGTGATCATTCCATTTAACATATTCATCCATGAATGTTTTATCTAGTTTCAACATGGTATCCATGTGCACCCTTAGCCTATCCAACCCTATTGGTTCTTTCTTGCAGTAAATGTATTCCCTAATGTCCTCAACATGCATAATGCCCATAGACGTGCAGGAGAATGCTCCCTCTAAATCATCTAGGGTTGACTTAAATGGATGCTTCTTAAATACACATCTCTTCTTCTCTACAACATCAAAAACTATGGGAGTGGCCATGACTTACTTGATTAATCTCTTTCCAACTGATCTCTGAGATAATCTGAAGACTTCTAAATTGGCGCAATGAACTAGGGTTTATGTAGCCTACCAAATGCACTGCTAATCACTGATAGATCAATCTCCAAGTCTTCACAATTACTTCCAAGGCTCTTTCTTCTCTTCAATCGCTCTGAATTCAAATGCAATGAGTAATTAAACAACTTTCTATGTACTTAAAGTGAAAATTCTACCATTAATGCTTGCCGCGTAAACTAGGTTGTTACTTCAAAATTTCCAACTTGAGTTCTGCTAACAATTAGTATGTGCACTTTTGCATGAAGTTTCCTTTATACTTCAAAAGCTTAATTCCAAAGGCACATAATCTTAGAATGAGTATACTAGCCATGCAGGGGTCTAGAGCTGAATTAGCTCCCCCTATGACCCTTAGGACCATTCATCCAGATGTAGAGGGTGCATCCATTGTGAATGCATCCAATACATTCTCATCAACTTTTTCCTTCTTTCCTTCTGACCAAATCAAGATCACATCCTCTTATGCTTTCACAAATTTGACTTCTCCTTCAGGATCCAATATTGGTTCTTCGGCCTTTTTAGGGATGTCCCGACCTTGTGTCCTTGATCTAAAAAAATTTGAGATATGTCTAGCCTTGTTACAATAGTGACAAATGACTGGAGGTCTTATATTTCTCAGCGCATTGACATGAGTCACTATTTTACATTATCTTGCTGAGTGACCATTATAATTACATATCTGACATGTAACATTCTGAGAACTTCTCATATTTGTTTGATTTTGATTTATCTAATTATGTTGAATCATTTTCTTCTTACTAGTCTTGCAACTCATAGCTCTATGACCAAATTTATTGCATGAATAAAAGTAACCATTAAAAGGTCTTGCCTCTGTACAGTTCCTTGCAATGTGTCCATGCTTGTTACATGCAAAACAACTGTGTTCTACCTGCTTGTGCTCATTCTTAGGAGGTCCACCATTATCTTTTGCATGATCTTCAGTCTTCTCAGTATTAGTAGAGTCTTTTTGTGTATCCTTTCTTGCTCGCATGTTGTTAATCTGATTTTGTGCTTCATTTTATCCAATATAGCTAGTGTCTCCTTTGGATCTTCTTGCATACAACTGAGATTCTATCAAATTAGAATAGGTGTGTAATTTGTCAATATGATTCTTTGGTTCTTTTAATTCAAACTCCAAACTTACTTTGTTGTTTCTTAACTCCAAGATTTCCAAGATAGATTGCCCTAGTTCCTCATTGAGTTCAAGGTTCTCTTTGACTTGCTCATTGTAGACTTCCTGATTGTTAATCAGCTTATAATCAAATTCTTCAAGTAGTTCTTTCATAGATGCATTATCTTCATTTAGCTTCTTGAGCTTTGATCCTAGATCACTGTTAGAGCATTCTTTCATATCCTTTCTTAGCCTTTTGATAACTAATTGTGCATCACTGACTTTTTCTTTTAGTTCTTCAATTTCTCTTTCTGATTTGTCTAGGTCTTCAAGAGCAGCTTCAAGATTTCTTTTCAGATGTTTTATTTCTACTTTATTATGATCTCCTCAAGTGGTTAAAATTCTTTGCTGAGGACCAGAGATTTGATACCAATTGTTAGGAATGGGAACACTGAGAGGGGGGGTGAATCAGTGTTCACTATGTTTTATCTTTTTACTTTAATCTTTAAACTAAACTTAAATGCTTAAGTATTGAATTAAACATTCATATAAACATGAAACATGAAATCAACACATGACACCAATATGGTTACGGGGAAACCTAAATAGGTAAAAACCCCTGTGGGAATTGACACCCACTAATATTATGCACTAGTGTTTTGTGATCCTTGTTAGAAGATCCTTAACCCTGTTAAGAGTTGCTTTAAAATGATTTAACTATAGTAGACCTTGTTAAGGGTCAGACCCTTTTAGGAGTCTTTTACAATAGTCCCTATCAGGGGAGTGGAGGCACTGTCCTAGAGCTCATTGCTCAAGTGGTGAAGGCTACAACCTTCTGATCTCATATACACACTATATCTACTGGATGAACTATCACTATGACACTTCTTGTCAGATCAGTTCCTTTGATGCGCTAATGCTTTAACCTCTTGCAAAGCTCTAATACATCTTATACTATCTTCACACACTTATACTCTACTTATCATAACTCTTTCTTCACTTCCATACTAATTACAATGGGCACACCTTATATTTATATGCACATACAAAACAAACAACTAGGTCGGCCCTTAAACATATTACATACAATGCTTGCAAATGAATTGGCTCAAGTGTGCTTACAAATAAAAAAATATACATGTCGGCAATGTAAATACAATAGGCACATAGCCTTTACAATATTACATTATAACTGCAAACCAAAATACAAACTGTCGGCTTCATGCTATGTTCTTCTCTGGCACTTGTTGGTTGTGTGTCTTCAACTGTCTGTATCTTTCTCATCCGTGCATATCTGATTATGCGCTCATAGACTAAGCATGAGTATAGTCTAACTAGCTTAACTTCTAGGGTGCATACCATAATTCTTCCATATGCGTGTGTGATGATTCTCTAAGCTGCAAGAACTCTATACATTGTCCAGTCTTTAATACTTAACTGATTTCTAATCTTCTCATCAGGTGCATTGTCTCCAAACTACTATATGACTTTTTTTCCATAATGATAACACTATATCAATTCATATACATCAGTATAGCCAACTTTCCAATAGTATATAATTTATCCTCTTCTCTACATCTAGCAGACTCTAATGAACTACATCTGGTTTAATATCTGATTGAGATGAAGAAATAGTGATTAGAGATCATCGAGTACTGAAATGATATGTAAGATGATTAAATTAGTCAATATGTTGTCATTCATGTCAATTAGTCTTGACAATACTTGTCATGTTAGTTACAAACATCTAAACATTTGTCAGAGCAAGGGAAGATGAAGAACTGCGATATCTACATGAGAAAAAGATGGATATGATAGATAAGGATAAGGAAAACATTGGGTAACTTCTTGATGAGTCTATGGCTTCATACTATTGATTTCATTATGTTGCATTAATCTATTATGAAGAAGATAACTTAAATTGAACAAGACAATGTGGTCAGTAATTAAAGATTTATGTATACACTGAGCCAGTGCAATCTATACTAACTGACAGCATCAACCGAGCTAGTTTAACTAGTTATCACCAATGCATTTCTTTGTTAACCGAATGAGGATGAAAATATTAAATGCTAAGAAGAGCCGAATGAATTTGATGAGCTAGATACTATTATGATTTTGAGGTTAAAGATGAAGTTTGTGATGAGATCCATGGCTGAAAAAATTCAGAGAAGATCTAAAGGATGAGATTGAAATGATTTAATGACACATCTACCAAGGAAGGTTTAAGAGGCAAAATGGATGAAGGAGATTAAGAAGAAAAGTCTAGTGGCTGAAATGAATACAGTTTACTTGTCTATTTAAGAGATATAAGTTTCATTGTTTAAAATATACCAGAGGAAGAAGACTGCAGAGATATCGCATGAAGACTCTTCATGCATGCTTGATCAAACTGGTTAGTGAAAGAACCAAACTACAGAGTTAACCAAGCATTACAGAACTATTTACTGAGGGATGGTAAGTTGATGAATATTAATGAAGTGAATTTGATTATTGATCAGAGGATTTATATGGGCTTTGCATAGATCTCATTATCTACAATTGAGTTGTATTTGAATCAAATCATACTTATCACTTTAACCATTGATTCAGAAAATCTCTTAATCGAGTGGACTTAATAGTCTTATATTATACCCTATGTCATTCAAAGAATGTACATTATTATCTTATTGACCCCATAGTGAATGCTAGTCAAAATTTAATCATTAGTATTAAATCCTCTAACAAGGTCACACCTCATAGTGTGTTTGTAACCTTTAACTGGGTTGGCTCTTCACCAAGCTCACTTCAGAAGAGTGAATTATTTTGGGTTATCGGTCCTAAGTGGTTTTTCCCTTAACAGGTTTTCCACGTTAAATAATTGTGTTATGTATTATTTCTGATGATTATTTTTTTATCATACTTTACATACTGCATACTTGATTTGGTCGATAATCATAGTTAGCTATATAACTAGTAATCGGTAAACTGAACATATAGATTTATATTTTATGTTACTGAGCTGCATAATTTGTTGGAATTATTTGATAAGGTACATCTTTGTATTTGGGACTATAGGATAACTAATCTAACTGATTCACCCCCCCTCTCAATTATTCTAACAATTGGTATCAGAGCACATTAGTTTCTTGGAATAGAGTTTTAAGGACTTCAGCATAAAGATTACAAGATGTATAAGAGGGAAGTGGAGAAGTTGAACAAGGATAACTTTACTACATGACAAAGATGGATGAAACTTCACATATCTAGAATTTGAGAATCTGCTATACATTTACTTGACAATGGCTACTTACAACCACCGATTGGACATTTAACTCTTGATCATTTGAGAGACCGACAAGAACATAATGTTACTATGATAGAGATTGTTGTTGCTCTATCCAATGATGAATTTGAGGATGTCAAGGCTTGCACTACTGCAAATAAAATGTGGGATAAACTTGCTCTAGTCTATGGTGGTGATGCAAATGTAATGAGAGCCAAAGCTAAAAGCTTAAGAGGCATATTTGATGATATGAAAATGAAGGAGAAAACATAGTATAGTACACAAACCTAATCAAAGAGGTAGTCAACACTATTCGAGGAACTAGTGGTGTTATTGAAGAAGAAAAAATGGTAAGTAAGATAATAAGAACCTTGTTTCCTTCTTATGCAATTAGAATATCTACTATTCATGAAATGCGATCTGCACCTAGTAGCACTCTTACTCTTGATAGTCGGATTGGTAAGCTAACAACTTTTGAGCTAAACAACTTTGATAATAGTGTGGTACCGAGTGTTGAGTTTTCTTTTATGTCTTCTCTAAAGATCAGTATATCTAGTAGTAAACATAATATAAGGAATGAAAGTGATAGTAATACTGATGATGAGCTTGATGAACTTGAAGATATTATGGCCTGGAGATTGCCTAAAGGTAAAGGTGGATATAAGGGAAATTTATCTTTAGCTTGTTTTAATTGTAAAGAAGTTGGTTGTATTGCTTCTAGATGTCCCAATAGGTGTTGGTATCTTTTCCTTGCAGGACCAAACTTGAATCAAAAGGTGGGCTTGATCCTCAAATTAGGCACTCAAGTTTGACAAGAAAACAAAACCAATTGATGAGGATAGAGAACATCCTCTTTCTTCTTTGAGCTCCACATCACTCAGGTGGGTATTGCCTTATCTACACACTCAAGATACCTCATGACAAATAGTAGGCCTATAGATAGATTATTGTGGAATAGTCTTCAAACCCCTTTTGGGTATCCTGTACCCTAGTGAAAACAATTCATATGCAATAGCCCTACTTGCATAGAATGAACCTGAAGACTAGAATGGACCTCCTACTACTACTACCAACATGAAAGGGAAAGGTATTTGATTTGAATGATTTTAATTTTGGGTTGAAGAGATCCCTGAGATACCCTAAGTCTCTCATAGACCAGTGTCTTATCCAATGGGCCACAGAGTCGAATACCCTATTGTAATAGACAGCTATGAAACAAGAAGACAATGTACTCAATGTGTAGATGTCTGACATCAATCACACACCATGACCAAACCTCACTTTAACAACCCACCTATGTATTCAAGTATGTTATTACCCATCCAAAGGATTTTAACCCTCCCCTCAGAAGAGACCTATAAATAGATAATACATTAACCAGCATCCACTAGAAGACAAGCATGACATATCTTTGACACCTCAGCTCATACATACATGAAAACTAATCCTAAACTAGTTATCTCTGTGAAGACAACTCCACTTGAAAACACATGGGAAATGCAAACAGAAAAATCAAACACCCTTGATGTATGATCAATGAGTTCAGAATTCAAATGGAGATAGCTTGGTAACAATAAGAATATACTGAATCCTCATACATAAGACAAATTAGTTACAATACATATCATATTCTCTAAGCTGACAAAGGAGAAAGGAACACCCTATATGTAGAGAAGTAGAGAAAATCTACAAGAAAAGGATCCTTCATGGAACCGAAAAGGAACCCTTGGGAACCAGGATTTCAGAACCCTTACAAAGTCAAAATTACAACCATATATACCCCTGGTTATCTTGGAATCCTACACAAGTTAGGATGCAACAAGCTATGGATAACCATGGTAAGGGTTAGGGTTTCCACCCACCAAAATAATTCAAAAGATCAGATTTTACTACACTTTGGGGAAAACCAAGCAACCTAGTGAAGAATAGATCAAAATTTGATCTCCAATTATGATAATTCTCATAATAGTGTACAGAAGATCATAAATCCACCATGAAAACTAGTCTATTCAACCACCTGCAACACACCTTGAGCCATTCATCTCATTCCTTACACGGTATAGATCTCTGCAATCGATCATCACACCCTAGACCACACTGCAATGACAAACAAATCATCCCCACCAGCACCAGTCACTTCTGCATTGAATTTTAGTCCTTCTGTTTGTAGGAAACCCTTCAAAATTTGAATTTGATGAATAATGGTCAATTCCATGGCGCTTGCAGTAAATCGGTGGTCAACGTTCAAATCTGAAGTAACTTTAAGTCGTGACTGTTAGATCTTCATGTTTCACGGTCTTTTAAATCTTAACTCAACTGCCACCCTGGGTTTACTTCCAACGAACACGCAACAAGGCATTATTCTATTCACAAAAAGAAAACCTAACCCATTACTTAACTCCGTGACTTGGCGACCATAGGAAAACATTAACCTCGGTCCCACATTTAGCGAACTAGTGACAAAAGGTTACCGCCAGTTCATGAAACACTTTATCCATTTGCCAGAAAGTTTAGCGATTCCATGAATGCTTGTTCGCTGAACTGCTAAAACGCTTAGGGAACTACCACTATTTCACGTGAACAAGCAAAGCCTTCATAAATTTTTTGGCCGCTAAAACACTTATCCCAACCACCAAAAGACTAAGAAACTTTGACCGGTTCGCATCAGGAAGATCAACAGTCGTTTGAAGTTCGCAGACTTCCAAGATTCTATCAAATTTCATGCCCACTGTCAAATTGAGAATCTTCCCCCATCTCTGACAACCATCTGATAGGAAACAAAATCAATAGTCTTCGCAAGATCTTAAGCCTCTGAGAAAACTCATAAGATTATACGTTGTTCGTCGATTCACTAAGAGGATCAGGACCCACTGACACATCCAGAAACCAATTCCCACTAATAGGATTCCACCTCATACTACGTGGACCAACAAAAAACCTCCAAATCAGCTCCACTTGACACTGGGACCATCGCCAAAGATACGTTTGAGACAAATGAGATCAACGGCTGGCATAAGATCTCAACCCTCTGACAGATTCCATAAGAACTTACACCCGTCGTTGGATGGATTACGGATGTCAAGACCCTTTGACCCATCAAAAAATTAGGTCCCACTAACACATGCTAAGTTGATTACCTATTGACTAATAAGAAAATGCTAACATGGCACACCTGGCATGTGGACCCACTTAAAAGGAAAGGCAACGTCACCCGATGAGATCAATAGCGGTCTTAAGATCTCATGCATCTGACACATTGCTTGCGAACATACACCCACTGTTAGATGGAGATGGTGTCAGAGCTAGACCCAAGCAAAGTAAAGGCTGCCAAAACATAGGAAAAATTAAAGCTCAAGACCTAGGAAAAATTTAAAACTTGTAGGGCATTGGGAACTTAGGAAAGATTAACCGGTGACTTAGGAAATATTTAAAGGGGACCTACCGACACATGAAACCTAACCGCGTGACATGTAAAGAAGTCTTTTTTTTAAAAAGGCACATGTGGATTAAAGGTTTTAAGTGACCCACAAAAAGGTAATGCGAAAATAAAACAAGGCCAGGGCAATTTTAAATTTAAGGACCCAACGGCTATATTTTTGAATATTCTACTTAGGGCTTTAGCTAGAGACATGAAAAACATTGCAGAGACCAGGGGAAGCGACCTAGAGCCATGAAATTTTTGGCATGTGCTAACAGTGGCTGTAGTTGGGGATGATGGGCAACTTGTGTCCATGCAAGAATTTAGATCTTTGGGAGATCAGACCACCCACAAAACAAAAATAGGGACCTTCACAAAAACTGACAACCAAACAAGAAAGCAAGAAACAGGAAAGGGAAAGACAACTGTACAAGGATTTACAATTTTTTACAAAAATTATACAATTTTATTCAGTGGCCCTAGGCCACCAAAAGAAAAACAATGCCCCTCCTAAATCAAAAATTTGATTCTCATCCACAAATGTGACCAAACACCTACAAATTTCATGACCATCCTTCTGCCAACATATATGATAATTCATGGGCTGAAAAACAAAACTGTACTGATCACTGCCCATGTTTTTCCAGTCATAATCATCCTCATACTCATATTCCAAGAAGTAAGGAACATCATTTACTTCCTCTTGTGGACTAGAAACAATAAAAGGATCAAGTAATGCATCAAAAAATAAAGCATACTGATTGTCATGCATTACCATATAATTACCTAGCTGAAAAGGACCTGGATCTTTTGATTTACCTTCATGAATTGCTTCAGCCACTAAGCAACTTGGTTCCTCCCTGATGTCATCATGAACTGGATTATGAACCAAGTGAAGGTCAATGTCATAAACATTGTGACAAGGGAGCAACTAATCTGCATAGTTATGTGCATCAAAAAATGTTCTGTCCCAATTATTGAAGACAAGGTCCTCAATATTGTCACCATCATTATCACAGTTATCAAAAGAAGCAAAAGGGTTTGAACAAGGAACTTGTTCATCAATAGAATTCTTATGACAGGATAACACACTGTCATGTCCTTCAACCTCTTCTTTTGCAAAGTCACTACATGAGGAGGGCTCTAGTGTACATGAGTCACCAAGAATAGGCACCTGTTGCATCCTGTCTACATTTGACAAACCCAAAAAATGTCGGCAGGTGGGAGGGAGAACATCAATACATTTACCATGAGCATGTGAAATTAGAGTAGCTGATTGGCCATCCTTCCATGGCCTAGCAAAAGATCCAAAATCAGGACAAGACTCAAAATCTATACAACTTTCCCAATCAGTACTCAAAACCATATTAGGGACATCAGCATCACTTGAAGATGAAAATACACTAATGACCTCATCATCTAATGAATCATACTACACTTGGTTGTCATCTAGTAGTGCTGGGGTAACAAAAGGATCAGAGGCACACATGTCAAAGTCAGATCTTCCCGACTCATGCTCTCGATCAAAATCAATGTGTGTTGGTTGTAAGAACTTAGAGCCATCTCCCCCTAAATATCTGAGATATTCACAAGATAAGAAATCTGAAATTTGTTCACTATGAAGTGAACAATTGTCCTAGCATCACCTTCCTCTGATAAGAAGTCAGTAGCAACATCTTCATTAATCCAATCCTCTTCTTCATCTGACTAACTGCACAAATCTTCTGCCCCATTTGAGAAAGAGCATCACTCTCATGATTACAAGAAAGAGTGTCAGTACTTGACACATCTCCTTCATAGGTTCTATCATTCTCAATATCATTACTAATAGACACAAACCCAAATGTATCTTCAATATCAAGATCAACATCATTAAGTATCCACTCCCTAAGATGCACATAACACTCTTTATACAAGGAGGCTGGCCAATGGGTTGATTCAGGAAAATAGAGCTCTAAAAACAAGCCAATGAACACAACCTCTAGAAACTCAATGCCTCCTAGAAGCTGATCATATGCTTCACAAAACCTATCATAGAACAAAGGTATTGATGGCTCCTTCCTACTTCCCACTTTCAATCTTACCAATCTTATGCAATCCCTCTAGATGCCTTGATCTAATAATGCAATCTCCTCCTCAAGCTTACCCATTACAACTTAATGCACTACTTCCACAAAATTTTGTGAAAATACAACTAAAAACTTGAAGTATGCAAACCTCTACTCACACCTTGTCCTTTTCTTAGTGCTTGATTACTTAATAAGGAGACATTTCAGATCTTTGAGAAATACCTGAGAGTTTTGTAGCAGAAGACTTTGTTGACTAGAAGGTAGGGAAAATCTAGAGCTTACCATGCAACTCCATCAGATTCTTTGTAATATAGAGTCACCACCTCCTTGAAGAGGAAAATATTGTTTTTCTTTGTACCTCTTCCAATCAACCAAAACTACACCAGGATATCACACTATCTATCAGGAAATGCACTGATCAAACAGAGACTTCAGAGCTGGCACTCAATACTTATTGAGAAGATGTTAGCAAATACTTTATTTTATATCTGACTCTTTCCAATGGCCTCCCCAATAGAGTCACCAATTTTTTGGTATCTTTTCCTTGCAGGACTAAACTTGAATCAAAAGGTGGGCTTGATCCTCAAATTAGGCACTTAAGTTTGACAAGAAAATAGAACCAATTGATGAGGATAGAGAACATCCTCCTTCTTCTTTAAGCTCCACATCAATCAAGCAAGTATTGCCTTATCTTCACACTCAAGATGCCTCATGACAAATAGTAGGCCTACAGATAGATTATTGTGGAATAGTCTTCAAACCCCTTTTGGGTATCTTGTACCCCAGTGAAAATAATTCATATGCAATAGCCCTACTTGCATAGAATGAATTTGAAGACTAGAATGGACCTCCTACTACTACTACCAACATGAAAGGGAAAGGTATTTGATTTGAATGATTTTAATGTTGGGTTGAAGAGATCCCTGAGATACCCTAGGTCTCTCATAGCCTAGTGCCTTATCCAATGGGCCACAGAGTCGAATACCCTATTGTAATAGATAGCTATGAAAGAAGAAGACAATGTCCTCAATGTGTTGATGCCTAACATCAATCACACACCATGACCAAACCTCACTTTAACAACCCACATGTGTATTCAAGTATGTTATTACCCATCCAAAGGATTTTAACCCTCCCCTTAGAAGAGACCTATAAATAGATAATACATTTACCAACATCCACTGGAATACAAGCATGACATATCTTTGACACCTCAGCTCATACATACATGAAAACTAATCCTAAACTAGTTATCTCTGTGAAGACAACTCCACTTGCAAACACATGGGAAATGCAAACAGAAAAATCAAACACCCTTGATGTATGATCAATGAGTTCAGAATTCAAATGGAGATAGCTTGGTAACAATAAGAATATACTGAATCCTCATACATAAGACAAATCAGTTACAATACATATCATATTCTCTGAGCTGACAAAGGAGAGAGGAACACCCTATATGCAGAGAAGTAGAGAAAATCTACAAGAAAAGGATCCTTCATGGAACCGAAAAGGAACCCTTGGGAACCAAGATTTCAGAACCCTTACAAAGTCAAAATTACAACCATATATACCCCTGGTTATCTTGGAATCCTACACAAGTTAGGATGCAACAAGCTACAGATAACCATGGTAAGGGTTAGGGTTTCCACCCACCAAAACAATTCAAAAGATTAGAAATTACTACACTTTGGGGAAAACCAAGCAACCTAGTGAAGAACAGATCAAAATTTGATCTCCAATTCTGATAATTCTCAGAAAAGTGTACAGAAGATCATAAATCCACCATGAAAACTAGTCTATTCAACCACCTGCAACACACCTCAAGCCATTCATCTCATTCCTTACATGGTACAAATCTCTACAATCTATCATCACACCTTGGACCACACTGCAACGGCAAACAAATCATCCCCACTGGCACCAGTCGCTTCTGCATTGAATTTTAGTCCTTTTGGTTGTAGGAAACCCTTCAAAATTTGAATTTGATGAATAATGGTCAATTCCATGGTGCTTGCAGCAAATCGGTGGTCAACGTTCAAATCTAAACCAACTTTAAGTCATGACTGTTAGATCTTCATGTTTCATGGTCTTTTAAATCTTAACTCAACTACCACCCTGGGTTTACTTCCAAGGAACATGTGACAAGGCATTATTCTATTTGTGGAAAGAAAACCTAACCCATCACTTAACTCCATGACCTAGTGACCATAGGAAAACATTAACCTTGGTCCCACATTTAGCGAACTAGTGACAAAAGGTTACCGCCAGTTCACGAAACACTTTATCCATCTACCAGAAAGTTTAGCAATTCCGTGAATGCTTGTTCACTAAATTGCTAAAATGCTTAGGGAACTGCCACTATTTCACGTGAACAAGCAAAGCCTTCATAAATTTGTCGGCCACTAAAACACTTATCCCAACCGCCAAAAGACTAAGAAACTTTGACTAGGCCCGCATCAGGAAGATCAATGGTTGTCTGAAGTTTGCAAAGACTTCCAAGATTCTATCAGATTTCATGCCCACCGTCAGATTGAGAATCTTCCCCTATCTCTGACAACCATTTGACAGGAAACAAAATCAATGGCCATCACAAGATCTTAAGCCTCTAACAAAACCCATAAGATTATATGTCGTTCATTGATTCACTGACAAGATTAGGACCCACTGACACATCCAAAAACTAGGTCCCACTAATAGGATTCCACCTCATACTACATGGACCAATAAAAAACCTCCAAATCAGTTCCACCTGACACCGGGACCACCACCAAAGATACATTTGAGACAAATGAGATCAATGGCTGGCATAAGATCTCAAGCCTCTGATAGATTCCATGAGAACTTACGCTCATCATTGGATGGATTATGGATGTCAGGACCCTTTGACCCATCAGAAAATTAGGTCACACTGACACATGCTAAGTTGTTTACTCATGGACCAATAAGAAAATGCTGACATGGCACACCTGGCATGTGGACCCACTTAAAAGGAAAGGCAACATCACCCGATGAGATCAACAGCAGTCTTAAGATCTCATGCATTTGACACATCACTTGCGAACATATGCCCACCATTAGATGGAGATGGTGTTAGAGCTGGGCCCAGGGAAAATAAAGGCTGTTGAAACATAGGAAAAATTAAAGCTCAAGACCTAGGAAAAATTTAAAACTTGCAGGGTGCTGGGAACTTAGGAAAGATTAACTGGTGACTTAGGAAATATTTAAAGGGGACCTACTGACACATGAAACCTAACCACGTGACATGTAAAGAAGTCTCTTTTTTAAAAAGGCACATGTGGATTAAAGGTTTTAAGTGACCCACAAAAAGGTAACATGAAAATAAAACTAGGCCAGGGCAATTTTAAATTTAAGGACCCAACGGCTAGATTTTTGAATATTCTACTTAGGGCTTTAGCCAGAGACATGAAAAACATTGTAGAGACCAAGGGAAGAGAGCTAGAGCCATGAAATTTTTGGCACGTGCTAACAATACGAAAGAGGAAGAAAAAGATAGAGACTGATCTGGTGATGGAAACTATGGAAAAAGAAATAACAGAGGTTACCAACAGTACAACAAAGACAACTGAGATCACAAAGATAAGGGAAAAAAGGAATGTTTTTTGGTTGGAGATGAGGACACCGACACTGACACTGATGATGACATTGAGGTAGTTTTTGTTGCAATGAAAGATGATTCTGAAGAGGAGTAAAGGTATGTAGAAATAACACTCATTTCTAAAGTTAGTAAAAATGATACATGGATCATTGATAGTGGTTGTACACATCACATGACTAGTGATGAAGATAAGTCTGATCATCTTGAGCATTATAATGGAGGATCAGTAAAAATGGGTAATGATACACCTTACATGGTTAAAGGAAAAGGATCTATTCTACTGAATGATAAAATTAGATGTAACAATGCATACTAGGTAAAAGGACTGAATTACAATTTATTGAGTGTAGCACAGCTAAATAACTCAGGTCATCGAGTGACATTTGAAAGCAAGAAGGTAAATATCTATGATGAAAATGGACATCTTGTCAGAATAGGAGGACAATCAAAAGGTAGCTTATTTTATCTTGACAATGCTGAGACTTCTTGTTTACTGGTGAAAAATGAAGATGCATGGTTATGGCATAAGAGGTTATGTCATGTAAATGTTGATAACATGGTTAAGATCAGTAAAAAGAAAAAAGTTAGAGGATTGCCTAGTCTAACCAAACCTGATCATGTTATGTGTCATCAATGTTAGAAAGAAAAGATGACAAAATCTAATTTTAAAAGTAAGGACTATTCATCTAAAGGAATTTTGGAGTTAGTTCACACCAACTTATGTGTTCCCATCAGAACTCAAAGCTACTATGGAGATAGATACTTAATTTTTTTGTTGATGACTATACTAGATTGATGACAGTTATGTTCTTAAAAGAAAAATCTAATGCATTCAAACTGTTTAAATGGTATAAGGCTAAAGTAGAAAAAGAAACCAGAAAAATATTGAAATGCTTAAGGTCTTATAGAGGAGGTGAGTTTGTTTCTGATGAATTCACTAACTTTTGTGATGAGCATGGTGTGAAAGGACAAGTTTCTGCACCTAGAACACCACAGCATAATGGAATTTCTAAAAGGAGAAATAGATCTATTGTTGATTGTGCTAGAACACTGATGATTGAGAAAAATGTTGCACAAATGTACTAGAGAGAGGAAGTTAGCACAATTGTATATGTCCTGAACCAAGTTCAACTAAAGAAAGACACAAACAAGACACCCTACGAGTTATGGTTTGGATACATGCCAAGCGTAAGTTATTTCATAATTTTTGGTAGTGAGTATTATATTCTGAAAGATGATAGGAATGGAAAATTTGACTCTAAAGGTGATGATGGAATATTCTTAGGATATTCTACTAAAAGTAAAGCTTACAAATGTCTGAACAAAGTTACTAATAAAATGATAGAAAGTGATAATGTAAAAGTTGATGAGTTTGCTAATAAGAATGATGTAGAAAGCATGAAGGAGCTAGAAGACTATGGTAGGTTCACTTATGTTGAAGATCTAGAGTATCTACCGAAGCTGCAAGTTGAGTCTACTGAGCATCAGGAAAATGCTATCGATAATCAGCAAATGGACACTGAGAATCAGGAAGAAGCTATCGAGAAAGAGATTGTAGCTGAACATAATAATGAGAAGAGGAGAAATCAATTGCTAGCAAGATTTGTTAGAAGACATCATCCTGAGAATCAAATCATTGGAGATAAGCAAGTTGGCATGCTGACAAGAAGTAAGTTGAGACAAAACACATGCTTAGTTTGTGAGTTTCAACCAAATAATGTTAGGGATGCACTTAAAAATAAGGAATGGATAAATGCTATGAATGAGGAGAATGAACAAATTGAAAACAATAAGACATGGACCTTAGTGCCTAGACCGAAAGATAAAAATGTTATCGGTACTAAGTGGATTTTCAGGAATAAGCTGAATGAGAATGGAGAAGTTACAAGGAACAAGGAAATACTTGTTTGCAAGGGTTATGCACAAGAAGAAGGTATTGATTGTGGTGAAACCTTTGCACCTGTTGCTAGACTAGAAGGAGTTCAAATACTACTTGCCTATGCTGCACATAAGGGATTTAAGGTATATCAAATGGATGTGAAATTAGCATTTCTAAATGGAATACTTGAGGAGAAGGTCTACATAGAACAACCTAAAGGGTTTGTTGATCCGAATTAGAGAAACATGGTATGTAGACTGCACAAAGCTTTATATGGATTGAAGTAAGCACTGAGGGCATGGTATGAAAGGTTACATGTTTAGCTTATAAGTATTGGCTCTATAAGAACTAGTGAAAATAGTAACATGTACATGAAAGGAGATTTTGATGATAACATTTTGATTGCTACAATATTTGTTGATGATATAATCTTTGGTGGACAAGATCAGATCTGCAAATCCTTTGTTGATGAAATGAGAAAGGAATTTGAGATATCTATGTTTGGAGAGATTAAATTCTTTCTAGGTTTGCAAATTATACAACAGAAAGATGGGATTTTCATCACACAATCAAAATACATTAAAGAGGTACTAAAATCTTTTGGCATGGAAGATGCTAAACCTATGGGAACACCAATGGTGACTTGCTGCAAATTGAAAAAATATGATGAATCTACCAAGGTAAATCAGACTCTGTACCGATCTATGATTGGTAAACTGATGTATGTAGTACACAATAGGCCTGATATTGCACATCCAATGGGGATTGTGGAAAGATTTTCTGCCAATCCTAAAGATTCACATATGGTTGTTGTAAAGATAATCTTGAGATACCTAAAGAAAATAGAGGACTATGGATTATGGTACACATTAGAAGGAAAATTTGAACTTAAAGTTTACACTGATGTAGATTGGGTTGGAAACATAGATGACCAGAAGAGCACAACCAGTGGAGCATTCTTTTTAGGGGAAAGGCTTATGAATTGGATTAGCAAGAAACAAGCATGCATCTCTCAGTCCACTGTTGAAGCAGAGTATGTTTTTGCTGCTACAAATTGTTCAAATATAGCCTAGATCAGACAATTGTTGGAAGGAATGAATGAGGTAATCACTTACCCGGTGATTATATATTGTGACAACACTAGTGCTATAAATATTTCAAAGAATCCTATGATGCATTCAAAGACAAAGCATATATCTATCAAGTATCACTACTTAAGGGAACAAGTTCAAGAGAAGCAAGTAAAACTAGAATTTGTAACATCTACGGAACAACTTGCTGACATCTTTACTAAACCATTACAAAGGACACATTTGAATATTTGAGAACTAGAGTTGGGGTCTATCCCTTGTCTACTGGTCACTAATGTGATCTAGAGGTTACATCAACCTACACTTATCAGAAGATCAGCTATGTTGATGCACATAGCTCACACTTTGGATTATGGCTAAGGTTGTGAAAGATTGTAGGAACTAGAATAAAAATTTGTCTATCTGTACATTGAAGGTATATGATATGAACTGAACAAAAGAAATACTTGGCTATTGTAGAGTTGTTTGTATATTTTCTTTGGCATTATTACCAAAGGGAGAGAGAATGAATAAAAAAAATCAATTACTGAGAACATACAAAAAGGGAGAGACTTGAATATTTGATGTTGAGAACAAAAGGAACCAAAGAGCTAACAAAGAGCTAAAAAGATCAAATCTATAGGGAGAGTATGCACTTGTAATGTTGTTATGTTTTATAGTGATTAAACATATTAAATTTGAGCTCACCAAGCTACAACATTTTCTTACATAGTTGTAGAATACATGTTTGGTATGTAAATGACATATTTTCATATTTCTTGTGTTGCCATCAATGCCAAAGGGAGAGATTGATGAACTACAACTGATTGAATATCTGAATGAACTCAAGAAACAATTATTAGAGATCACCAAGTCCTGAAATGATATGTAAGATGATTAAATTAGTCAATATGTTGTCATTGATGTCAACTAGTCTTGACAGTACTTATCATGTTAGTTACAAACATCTGAACATCTGTCGAAGCAAGGGAAGATGAAGAATTTAGATATCTACATGAGAAAAAGATGGATATGACAAATAAGGATAAGGAAAACATTGGGTAACTTATTGATGAGTATATGGCTTCATACTATTGATTTCATTATGTTACATTAATCTATTATGAAGAAGAGAACTGAAATTGAACAAGACAATGTGATCGATAATTGAAGATTTTTGTATACACCAAGCTAGTGCAGTCTATACCGAATGACAGTATCAACCAAGATAGTTTAACTAGTTATCACTGATGCATTTCTTTGTTAACCAAATGAGGATGAAAATATTAAATGCTAAGAACAACCGAATGAATTTTATGAGATGGATACTATTATGATTTTGAGGTTAAAGATGAAGTTTGTTATGAGATCCACGACTGAAAAAATTAGGAGATGATCTAAAGGATGAGATTGAAATGAGTTAATGACACATCTGATGAGGAAAGTTTAAGAGGAAAATTGGATGAAGGAGATTAAGCGGCAAAATCTAATGGCTGAAATGAAAATGGTTTACTTGTCTATTTAAGAGATATGAATTTTATTATTGAAACTATTCCAGAGGAAGAAGACTATAGAGATATAATGTGAAGACTATTCATGCATGCCTAATCAAATTGGTTAGTGAAAGAACCGAACTACAGAGTTAACTGAGCATCAGAGAACTATTTATCGAGGGATAGTAAGTTGATGAATATTTATGAAGTGAATTTGATTATTGATCAGAGGATTTATATGGGCTTAGCATAGATCTGAATATTTTCAATTGAGTTAAAAGTGAATCAGATCATACTATATCAGTTTAACCATTGATTCAGAAAATATCTTAACCGAGTGGACTTAACAGTCTTATATTCTGCCCTATGTCATTCAGATAATGTACATTGTTATCTTATTGATCCCATAGTGAATAATGGTCAAAAGTTAACAATTAGTGTTAAATCCTCTAACAAGGTCACACCTCATAGTGTGTTTGTAACCTTTAATAGGGTTGGCTCTTCACTGAGCTCACTTTAGAAGAGTGAATTATTTTGGGTTATCGGTCCTAGGTGGTTTTTCAATCAATAAGGTTTCCATAATAAATCATTGTGTTATGTGTTATTTGTGATGATTGTTTTATTATCATACTTTACATACTGCATACTTGATTTGGTCAGTAATCACAGTTAGCTATATAGCTTGCAATCGATAAAGTGAACAGACAGATTGATATTTTATGTTACCAAGCTGCATAATTTATTGGAATTGTTTGATAAGGTACATCTTTGTATTTGGGACTATAGGATAACTGATATAACTAATTCAGCCCCCCTCTAAGTTATTCTAATAGACTCAAGCTCATAGCTTCCACAATCCTCTTTTACATCACATATGATCTACCATTTTTATCTTTTCAAAAGAAAAGATCTTACATAAATACCCTATTACAAAATAAACCATCGGGTCAGCCAACTAGGATTTCATAATATACAAATAATTACATAACTCCTTGCTAAGATATACACGGTATCTAAAATAAGTATACAACAATTATAATTCAATAATTAAGGACCGACATCCATAAATTCATGCTCATCATTCATGATAAACGCTTCAACTCTCAAGTTAGCTTCCAAAATAGGTCTTCTCAAGAACACACTCCACAACTGACATCATCCTACTTCATGTACCTTGCATGGACCATCGAACATTATTTATTACCCTATCTATCATCCCTTATTCTTGCATACACTAAATCCTCGTTGCTTGTAAGATATACCTAGAACTTAGAGACTTACTTTGTCAACTTCCATTGCCACTGTCCAGTAACCAATCTTCACTAAATCTTCTGTAACTCAGCCAATATGCAATATTATATCATGCAATCTTAGATATAAGATCACACCACCTTCCTATACATACAACTGACTTCGCACATTCTGAAACATCCGTACATTATCTATACACTGTAATAACCAGCCTGTTCTCTTCATAGAAGCATATGTTTACATTAGTGAAAAACATGAATGACAACAACAGTAACTCTAGCATCACTCAATGTAGTGAATAAACATATTAAATTTATCCAAAATCTCCCCAATGCATTATCAATATCCAACAATCTCCCCCTTTGGCATTGATGGAAACATATGGGAGAATCTATCAACCCAAAAGTATTCTCTCAATACCTTTACCACATAGTCTCTTTCATCAATGCCTAGTCTCTTCCCCATAGGATTTTTACATAGTCTCTTTCCTCCTTTGACAACAATGGAAAAGGGTGCCATAATTCATCAACTATCTTCCATAATTGACTTCAATGATCACTCCCCCTGAGGAGTAGATCCCTACATCAAGTCCATAATATGATAAGGCTTTGAAAACCTCTAGACTGATGCATCCCTTCATCATTTAATTCTGACTAGGAGGGGCCTACACCCCAAGCATACCTCTGAAATACTCAAAGGCATCTTTTAGCAAGAACTTTGTAGATATATATGCTATATTTTCCTTTATGCTAATATATTCCAATCTTATTTCCTTCTCAACTACCTTGTCCCTCAATCAATGATACTTAATAGAAATATGCTTAGTTTTAGAGTGCATCACATGATTCTCTGACATGTTTACTATACTAGTGTTATCACAATGGATAACCACTAGTTCATCAAAAGTTATTCCAATGTCTTTCAACATTTGTTTCATCCAAACAATTTGAGTGCAGTTAATAGTAGTAGAAATATGAGTGCAGTTAATAGTAGTAGAAATATACTTTGATTCTGTAGTAGATTGAGCTATACAACCTTACTTTATGCTTAGCCATGAAACCAACTTTTTCCCAAGGAAAAATGCACCTCCACTAGTACTCTTCCTATCATCAATATTCCCTACCCAATCAACATCAACATAAGCATGAAGTTCAAAGTCATCATTTCTATCATACCATAAGCCATATTGTATTTTTCTTTTTAGATGTCTAAATATCCTTTTCACAGCAGGTAGGTGTGTCTCTTTAGGTTCTACCTAATATATAGCCACGATTCCAATAGTATTAGCAATATCCAGTCTGGTGTGAATCAGATATTCTAATCCTCCAACCATTGATCTATACTTGGTCTGAAAAACACACTTTATCTCATCATTAGTTGTTAGTTTATGACCAGTCACCATCAATGTACCAACTGGTTTAAATTCTTCCATTCCAAACCTTTTCAGCATTTTTTTTAAGATACTTAGTCTGAGAAATAAAAATCCCATTCTTACTCTAATTTATTTATAGTCCTAGAAAGAATTTTATTTCACCTATCATGGACATCTCAAATTCAATTTCCATCTCTTTAGAAAACTTCTTACACAATTCATCATTGCCTCCAAAGATAATATCATCCACAAAAACTTCTATTATCAAAACTCCATCTTCACTAGTTCTTAAATATAAGTTACTATCACCATTACCTTTTCTGACCCCAATGTGAAGTAAGTATTTGTCTAACCTTTCATACCAAGCACTTGGAGCTTGCTTCAGTCCATACAATTCCTTCTTCAACTTACATACCATATCTTCATCTTCACATAGAGGAAATCCATCAGGTTGTTCTATATAAACTTCTTCAAGATCCCCATTCAAGAATGCATATTGCACATCCATCTGATATACATTGAATTTCCTATGTGAAGCACAAGCCAAAAATAATCTCATAGGTTCTATCCTAGCAACATGAGTAAATATCTGTTCAGAATCTATGCCTTCTTGTTATGAATAACCTTTACATACCAATCTTTCTTTGTTTCTTACAACAACTCCTTCTTCATTCATTTTGTTTCTAAAAACCCACTTAATTCCTATTACATTTTTTTCTTTAGGTCTAGGAACCAATTCCCATTGTTATTTTTCTTTATTTGGTCTAACTCTTCCTTCATAGATTTTATCCAAGATTCATCTCTACAAGCTTCATCTTTATTCTTTGGTTTAACTTGAGAAATTAAAAATATTTGTTTCCTTGTCTTTGATCTAGTCATTACTCCTTGACTTGTATTACCAATAATTTTATTTTCAGGATGGTTTTTCTTTACATACCTTGGAGTCTTAGGAATCTTAGTAGCCTTATTTGTATCATCACCACAAGTCTAATTTTTGCATTCAATCTCAACAAGTTCTTCTTCTTCTATAGTAGAAGCCTTGATATTTGTATTCTGATTACACTCATACATTCTCTCTTATATCTGAAAATTTTCATTTATCTTCACATTTTTACTTTCAATAATCTTTCTTAATCTCAGATTAAAACATTTGTAAGCCTTTCTCTTGGTAGAATAACCAAGGATGATTCCTTCATCAATTTTTCCTATTTCATCATCTCCCTTGATATAGCATTTATGACCAAATATTCTAAAATATTTAACAGTAGGAGAATGGTTAAACCAAAATTCATAAGGAGTCTTACTTGTACCTTCTCTGATTTGAATTATGTTCAATGTGTACACTTTTGTCCCAAAAGATTCTCTCCAATGCATGTGAGATATATTTCCTTCAAGCAACATTGTTCTAGTAGCATCCAGTATTATTCTATTCCTTTGATCTACTATCTCATTTTGTTGTGGATTCCTAGGAGTAGATGTCTATCTTGTATTCCACACTCTTCACAGTATGAATTGAATAGATCTAAAGTAAACTCTTCACCTCTATCTGACCTCAAACATTTTATCTTTAAGCCTGATTCATTCTCTACTTTTTCTTTGAATATCTTGAATTTATCAAATTCTCCTCATTTCTCTTTCAAGTAAGTGACCCACATCATTCTAGAAAAGTCATCAACAAAAATTATAGAATACCTTTTACCATAGTATGATCTTTTCCTTGTAGGTCCACATAGGTTTGTATGTACCAAATCCAACTTTCCTTTTGTTGTATATGATTTTATTTTATAACTGCTTCTAGTCTATTTTCCCATAACACATTCTCTGCATATGGTGTTAGATGGTTTCAAAATATTCGGTAGATCTCAAACTTCATCATTCAAACTTTCCTTCACAATGTTATCAAAATTAAAATGAAAAAATCTTATGTTCCATAACCAACTATCATCTACCTTTGTAACAAAACAAGAAGCTCTAGATATATTTAACTCAAATACATTACCTCTATATTTAGTACTAGTTGCAATCAAGTTTCATGTCTTACCTCTGATAAAATATTTCCCATCAAAGAAATTTAATTGAAATCCCTTATCCATTAGTTTTCCAACACTCAACAAGTTATGCTTAAGTCCATCAACAAGTAGTACATTGTCAGTATTAGTCTTTCCATCCAAAATAATAGATCCTACTCCTATGATAGGTTTAGGAACATTGTCTCTGAACCTTACAACACCACCACCATAATTCATTAATTTAAAAAACTTGCTTTTGTCTCCAGTCATTTGATGTGAGAAAACATTGTCTATAATCTATTCAGATTTCTTATCAACATGTGATACTAAAGCTTTTTCCTCATGTACTGGGTTTTCATCTTTAATAGAAATAAATCCAATATCCTCATAATCCAAATCATCATCATCATCATCATAAATACCTTCACTATCATCCAATCTAGATGCAAAGTGACCTATCTTATTGCATGAAAAACATTTCAAAGGTAACTTTCCTTCAAATTTACCCTTACCTCTATTTTCTCTTCTAGCAATCAGTGAAACAAGTTCATCTATCTTTCTTTCCTCTTGTATCTATTCCCACTCATCAACATATTTACCAAGCTCTTCTTTTATGTTTTCACTGCTGGTGCTTGGAATTGCAGACATTATCATCCTATGTGTAGATGCTCTAAATGTTGTTTTAATTTTAGGTACACAATCTCCCATTTCTTCAACTTCAAAGGTACTTAGCTTTGAAATCAACATTTCTCTACTAAATTTTGGAGTCAAAGGTATAATCTCTTCTATAGCCTAAACTTTGGTCTTGTAGATTGGTGTCAATGATCTAAAAATCTTTGCAATGACTTCTTCCTCTTCATAAGTTCCCCCATGATTTCTGATTCCAATCACAACCTCTATAACTCTTTGTACATAAGCTTTAATGTTCTCATCATCCTTAATTTTTAGCTTCTCCATCCTTTCTTTATAGTTTTGTAACTTCTCTTGCTTTGTAAACTTGTCTCCTTCATACAATGCTTCTAGTATTTTCCAAATCTTATGTGTCGAATCTAGATATTTAACTTCAATAAATTCTCCTTAAGAGAGTGTGTTGATCAGTACTTCCCTTGTGACCATGTTATATGAAAATATATTTTCATCATTAGTAGCTTTTTCCAATTCATCCTCAGCCTTCATAGCCACCTCAATCTTTGTAATCATCTGATAGTCAATGCCCAAACATAGAAAATGAGTTCGTGTCTTGTTCTTCCAACTGTGAAAGGTTTCAGGATCAAATTTTAGACTATCCTTCCTATAGAATTCCATCTCCAAGATCACCTCAAGTTGTTAAGGTTTCTCGCTAAGGACCAGTGGCTTTGATACTAATTTTTAGGAATAACAGTCCACCAATACAACTGAGAGGGGGGGTGAATCAGTTGTATGAAAGATTATTAAACTTTAAAATTTGGATAGAATTAATATCAAATCAAATGAACACATTGAATGCCAACACAATAGCACAATATTTGTTATCATGGAAACCTTGTTAAAGGTAAAACCCCAGTGGGAATTAACACCCACTAATGATGTACTGAGAGTATAGTATCCTTGTTAGAAGATCTAGCCCTATTAAGGGTTGATTAAAACATTAGAGTACATAGTCCTTGTTAGAGCATCAACCCTATTAGTAGTTAAGAAAAATAAGGGTAGGCTCACTACACAAATAAGGTTATGTCCACCTTCAGAACTCATTGTTCGCAAGACAAGTGTATATGAAGAAATACACAATCTTTTGAACTGTCCGCTAGTAACTATCTTTTCTTGATTGGTTCCAATGAAGTATATAATTTATCCTTTGCTCTACATCTAGTATAATCAAGCTTACAACTTCCACAATCCTCTTTTACATCACATACAATCTACCATTTTTGTCTTTTCAAAAGAAAAGATCTTACATAAATACCCTATTACAAAATAAACCATCAGGTTGGCCAACTAGGCTTTCCTAATTTTCAAATAATTATATAACTCCTTGCTAAGATACACACGGTATCTAAAACAAGTATCCAACAATTATAACTCAATAATTAAGGATCAACATCCATAAATCATGCTTTCCATTCATGATACACGCTATAACTCTCAAGTCAGCTTCCAAAATAGGTCTTCTCTAGAACACACGCCACAACTGATGTCATCATATTTTTCATACCTTGTGTGGAGCATCAAACATTCTTCAATACCCTATCTATCATCCCTTAATCTCTCATACACTGAATCTTCATCACCTGTAAGATATACCTAGAACTCAGAGACTTACTCTATCAACTTTCACTGTCACTTTCCAGTTAACCAGTCTTCACTAAATCTTCTATAACTTAACCAATATGAAATATTACATCATACGATCTTAGATATAAGATCACACCACCTCCATGTACACATAACTGACTTCACACATTTTTAAACATCGATACAGTATTTGTACACTATAATAAGCAACATGTTCTCTTCATAGAAACATATGTTGACATTAGTGACAAAACATGAATGACAACAACATTAACTCTAGCATCAATCAACATAGTGATTAATCATATTAAATGTATCCAAAAATCTTCGTAATGCATTAGAAATATCCAACATAGAAGTGATCAAAAGTTTGTAGCCCTAACATGAACACTTTATTGTTGTAGTAGTGAAGATTTGTTGGTGTCATCCCCACCCCAGTCTTACCTTTAAAAGGATTCTGGGTTACCAAATATTTTGTGTTATTTTTTTGATCATTTACTTTCATTTTCCTAGATATGTTTAGTAGTTAGATCTATTACAACATTAAAGTTAATGTTTATGTGATTCATGATATACATGTTGAATCTATTTGTTTCAAATGAGTAAAGTTTTATAGATCCTAATTCACCCCTCCCTCTAAATATCTTTCTTTCCCAATAAGACTTCCAAAACTATTATCTTCATCTCTACTCTTATTACAATTATTGCATGCACAATTACACCTACCTCCCATAGGCATTCCTCATATAACATTAGAGAATTTACTCTCCTTATAAAAGTTACAAGATTCATTTTGGTCAGCATGTTAGGACTTCCTTATTCACAAATAATTACAATACACAATGCTAAGGCACACACGATACCTGATACAAATATGAAATAATTATAAATATTAATTTATGCGTCAAGATTGACAATTAATGCTTGTCAATCCATGGAACATGTTACACCACCTAGTTATCTCCCAAAAGAAATTATCCAAGTTTGTACACTAGTGCTTTCATCAACATGACCCAATCAAGCCAAAAATCACAGAGTGTACTCCATCATGTGTCTTCTTCCATTCCTAAAGGTCACATTATACGATTCCATGTTGCAACTAAGTTATGCCTAAAACCCAGCAACTAACTCTATCAAGTTCCATGTCTGTATCCTATAACAAAACATCAGCAAAATAATTTTAACTCACTCACATCATCATATCAGGCCATGCAACCTTAGATATAAGGTATGTACATCTTCAAAATGATAAAACAAATCTTGCATACTCTGAACTTTCATCCAATGTCCTTACATTTATGTCCAACTTCTTGTAGCAACTAGAAAAATGATTTGTCTAATATTGTCAACTTAAAACTAGAGTATATGTCATATATTGACATCAATGACAAAAATTAAAAAACAAGAATAACAACAATTCCAACCAATATCTATCAATCTTCACCTTTGGCATTGATGGAAATATATGAGTGAAAAACCATCAACCCAAAAGCATTCTACTCAATATAACCTTCTCAATATCTTCAACAATGCTCCCCCTAAGATAGTAGGAGGTTTTTCACATAACTCTCACCCTCTTTGACACCAATGAAAAAGGCTGCCAATGGTGCCAACTCTGATCAAAAAAATATCTCCCCTTATGATGTATCTTTTTCAAATATTCATGCCTACAACATACCAGGTGCTCTGTTCACAAACACTTCATTGGTCAAACCTCTACAATCAGTCCCCATACGGAGTAGGACCAAGTATCAAGTCCAAAAGAATATAATATATTTCTAATAATCATTGGATTGATGCATTCCTATATTATTTAATTATCACAAGGTGGGGCCATCAACCCAATAATACATTTGAGATAATCAAAGGTCTCTTTTGAAAATAGTTTTGTAAAAATGTTTGCAATCTATTTCTTTGTGCTGATGTATTCCAATATGACTTCCTTCTTTGTAGCTTTTTCTCTCAAAAATTGATATTTAATTAATGATATATGCTTTGTCTCAGAATGTAATACTAAATTATTTGACATATTGAATGTACTTGTATTATCAAAATGAATAACAATAGGCTCTTCAATTCTTACTCCAATATCCTTAAACATATATTTCATCTAAATAATCTAAGTGCAATTAATAGCAACATCAACATATTCTGATTTAGCAGTATATTGTGATAAATAATCCTTCTTTCTGAAGAAAGAAACTAATCTCTTTCCAAGGAATAAATCTCCACCACTTGTGCTTTTTATATCGTCCAAACTACCTTCCTAGTTTGCATCAATAAATGCATGTGTTGGCAAAATAGTCAGTGCTCCCCTTGAGATTTGTGACATGGCTTGGCTACCTCATGTGTCTTCTATAAGTCTAGTGGTTGTATCGGGCATTAATGGGTCAATATTTTGGTGCAACGAGAACTACTACTTGTAACAAGTGGTATCAGAGCTTGGTCACGGGTTTGAATCCCCTAGGGTAACGCTGAGGGGGAGATTTTTGGAAAAATAGTCAGTGCTCCCCTCGAGATTCGTAACATGGCTTAACCACCTCCTGTATCTTCTCTAAGTCTAGTGGTTGTACCGGGCATTAAGAGGTCAATATTTAGGTGTAACAGAAACTACTACTTGTAACAAAATGTATAGTAAAGTCATCAAATCTATCATACCACAAACCATAGTCCAAGGTTCCCTTCAAATATTTCAATATTATTTTCATAGTAGCTAAATGATTTTCCTTAGGTTTAGCTTGGAATCTAGCAACAATTCCAACTATGCTGGATATATCTGGCCTTGTAAAAGTCAAGTGCTACAATCCTCCAATCATTGAATTGTACTATGTCTAAAAAACATTTGGTGAATCATTAGTAGTAGTTATTTTGCAATCTATAACTATAGGTGTTCCTACTAGCTTACAATCCTCCATTCCAAAAAAATTCAATAATTCCTTACGATACTTAGTTTGAGATATAAAAATTCCATCTTTACTTTGAATGATTTGAAAACCAAGAAATTTTTTTATTTCCCCTATCATAGACATCTCAAATTCACCTTTCATCTCTTCAGTGAATTTATTACTCATAGCATCATTCCCACAAAACATGATATCATCAACAAAAATCATAAAGTACATTTCACCATAATATCACCTTGTTCTTGTAGGACCATAGAGATTTTTATCTACCAAATCCAAACTCCCTTTTGTTGAATAATTCTTTCTCTGAAAGATAGTCCTGCTTTGTTTTCCCATAACACATTCTTTGCACAATATTTCAGTAGGCTTCACAATCTTAGGTAAATTTATGACTACACTAATGTTACTAACCTTCACAATGTTATCAAAATTTATATGAAAGAACCTCTTGTTCCATAACCAAATGTCATCTATCTTCACAATAAAATAACTTTCTTCAGTTGAATTCATTTGAAACACATTACCTTTAGTCTTAGTACCTAATGTGATCATATTTCCTAATTGATCTTTGATAGTACATTTTCCATTCTTTGATTGCAGATGATAAACTTTATTCACAATCTATCCAACACTCAATAGATTATTCTTTAGTCCAGCAACAAAACATCATAAATATTAGTTTTATCATCAAGATTTATAGACCCTCTTCCTATGATCAAGCGATGAGTATTATCTCCAATCTAACTATACCTACACCATACTTGTTAATTTGTACAAATCTATCTTTATCACTAGTCATGTGATGTGAGAATCCATTATTTATAATCCATTCAGACTTCTTTTCTACATGTGAAACCAAATATTTTTCCTTGTGAATATTTTCTTCATATTTAATAGCAATAAATCCAATCTCATCTTCATCATTCATAGATTCATCATCAAAAGTACCCTCACTAAAAATATAATATTCCTTATGATATTTAGACTTGTATGGCTCAGGTTTATACTTTGGAACTCTAGTACAACATCTAGAGGAAAAATGACCTATCTTATTGCATAAAAAACACTTCAAGGGTAATTTCCCTTCATACTTTCCCTTACCTCTAGTTTCCCTCTTTGCGAATAGGTCTATAAGCTCATCTAATTTTCTTTCTTCTTCCTTTATTTCTGCCCATTCCTTAGCATTTTCTCTAATATTTGCATACTTGTCACTTCTACTGGTGCTTGCATTATTTGTTAGCATCTTCTTATCTTTATGAATAGTAACCTTAAAAGAAGATTCAACTTTAGGTAAATAATCTTTTAATTTAGAGGTTTCAAATGCAGATAACTTACCAATCAAAGTATCCCTTGTAAATCCCTTTGTAAGTGGTATAATCTCTTCAATTTTCATGACCTTGGTGTGATATGCAGCTATCAGAGATCTCAAAATATTTACAATGATTTCATTTTCTGTAATAGACCCTGGACTATATTTCAGATGCTAGTAACAGTCTATGTCACTCTTTGAACATATGCTCTAATTGAATCATCTTCTTGCATCCTCATGTTCTCCAACTTTTTTTTTAAAAATGCAACTTGGCCTATTTTGTATATTTGTCTCCTTCATATAGTTCTTCCATCTTTTTCTAGATCTCAGTGTCAACTCAAGCTCATTTACCTCTGTAAATTTTGTCTCACAAAGTTCACTAATTAGGGCTTCACTAGTAATCATATTGTAAGTGAATTTCTTCCTTCCATCCTATGTACTATTTTCCAATTCATCCTCAGTCTTTCCATCATCTTTGTTCTTTGTAATCAACCAGTATTCAGTTCCCAAAAATATCAAATTATTTCTCATCTTATTTTTCTAGCTATCAAACTTTTCTCCATTAAAATATAGGATTGTCCTTCCTATAGCTTTCAATTCTAGTTGTCCTCAAGAAGTTAATCTTTCTCCAAGAGGACCAAGAGCTTTTATACCAATTGTTAGCAATATAAATCCACACCACACAATTGAGAGGGGGGTGAATCAGTTGTCTATAATAATGGTAAAATTTAATCTTATGAACTAGATCATTAATTAAGAATATAATAGTGCTAATTAAGATAAAAAAACAACACCATAACACATAGAGTTTTATTCTAAAGGAAAACCCTATCAAGGGAAAAACCCCAGTGGGGATGGAACCCACTAGATAGAGCACTAGTATAAAATGTCCTTGTTAGGAACTAATACAACACATCCAATAAAGTAGTCCTTGTTAAAAGAAAAAACCTCCATTAAAATTTCCTTCAACCCTATTAGGATTTGATGAGAAAAAAAAGGCACATTGCCCGAGCACACTTCTCCAAGGAGAAGGTTAAACCCACCTTCAAAACTCACTGTCCAAATATAATGAAGTGAACTTACTATTCAAATGACTGAAATGACTTATAAAAAATTACTTTCCTTTATAGTTCCATTGAATTGCACAAGGAATGATCATATATTCTACTCATACCTCTTTTAGTCGTCTCTTCTTGCATGCACAACCACACATACCTCCTATAAACATTCCCCACATTACATTAGATAATTTACTGTCCTTTATACAAGTTACAAGTCTCAATTAGGTCATCCTATTAGGACTTCCCTAATGCACAAATAATTATATTAGACAATGTTAAGGCCCATACAGTACCTGATACAAATATAAAAAAATTACATTTATAAATTAATTTATGTCCCAAGATCGACAATTAACACTCGCCAAATCATGGAACATGTTACACCACCTAGTCGGCTCCAAAAATAATTTATCCAAGTTCATACACTAGCATTTTTGTCAGCATGACCCAATGAAGCCACAAATATAAGAGTGTAATCTATCTTGTGTCTTCTTCTATGCCTAAAGCTTGCATAACATAATTCCAGCTCACAACCAACTTATGCTCAAAACTTAGCAACTAACTCTTTCAAGTTCCCCATCTCTATCTTGTAACCATTCTTCACCAAAACAATTGTAACTCACTCAAATAGTCATATTAATCCATGCAAACTTATACATAAGATCTATGCATCTTTAGAATGATAAAATAAATCTCACACACTCAGAACTTCCATACAATGTCCTTGCATTTCTATCAATCTGTCTATAGAAACTAGAAACATAATCTGTCTAATATAACCAACTCAAAACTAGAGTATATGTCATATGTTTTCATCAATGAAAAAACCTGAACAACAACAAAAAAAACAATTCCAACCAATATCTATCGAGGAAAAGCTTAAAAAATTAGGTATCTTATTTTAAGCATTAACTAATGAATATGCATATTTTAAATACAAATTATATTACATTTAGTGTGCACTATATAATATTATTTGTCTATATCCTATTTAACATTAAATATTTAAAGTTGAAATTCAATCATCACAAAATGGGAAAACGCTAGGAGAAGATTAAGTTTTAAAAATACAGCTATTTAGAAATTTCACAAGAAACAGGCACATTGTTTAGGTGTGTGATAATTATTTTATAATTTTTATTTTTTCTTTATGTGAACATAAATACAGGATGGGAAAGACAAAATAAGTCATACTATATATATTATCCCTCCATTTTTCTTTTTGATTTCCCCCTAGAATGCATAAAATTTGACAAGAAGAATCAATAACAAGAAAATACCAAAAATAGAAGCCACTAAAGTAACCTTCATCCACGACTCTATTTGTGAGGGTGGAGATGGTATCCAAATTGAGCTTCATTTTTATTAAAAAATGTATGATCCATTTAGGCCAATGGAGAAAATAGAATGCATCAATGAAAAAAGTACAAATAAACTAACCCTTTAACATTGTCAATAATAGGCTAGAACTAGTTTAAAAATTTAAAAGAAGGTTAATTTTAAGTTTGAGAATATTGCAGGGGTTGTTAATAATTATTTTTCCACAAGAATAAGAGTAGGTAAGAATACCTACCATTTTTAGGTTGAGAATAAAAGGAAACACAACTAGGTAAGCCCAAACATTTCACATGACCATCCAAGTTAAAATCAAGATAATTTCCTATAAAACTAAACATATAATTGTCCCAAAGGACTCATTTTATCATTGGATTTTTATGTCAGGAAGTAACATAACAATTAATAATAATGACAGTGGAATTAATATTGTAGCTTGATTTCTAATATAAATTATGGAAAAGATTTGTTATCCACTTAAAAATTAAAGATAATAATACCATACATATTTTAAGGAAAGCCTTTTGGACTTGGACCAAATAAGTAATTACAACCCAAATTTCTAGAGGTTGTATTGAAGAGACATTGAATATCAGCATTTAGAACTAAGGAAAAGAAAATATTTAGTACAATATACCTTTTGTTGAAGGAAACAATTAATATCTTCGTCATAATCTTGCAAGTCATGTGTTTAAGAGTTAAAGGTTTCCATCTTCTATACAGATAGTGGATTCTAGACATAACAACCTATGATTCCCTTGAAAAAAAAAATTGGTTGTGGTAGGGGTCTAAAAGATATAATAAGACTACCCAAAGATCAAAATCTCTTTGATATTTCTCTACTACTCACTGAAAAATAAGTATAGTTAAGAAAGGCATGTTAATGCAGGACCTTATGAAAATTAGAGATGAATATTGATAGATTAAAAGTTCCAAAGATCATTACTAATATCTTCTTAGAGATTATGTTTTCTTTTGCAATTATTGATTTAACATGCATAGAGAAGTTTGATTAGATGTAGTCCAATCACATTGAACTATTACCAAATAGTTCCATAACAAATAATTAGATACAAAATATCCACAATTTAGTCAAATCACATTGAAGAGATACAAAAAATGCCTAAGTCAAATATCAATTATTGGGTCATTACAGATCCACTCCTATCAAATTGTACAACACATAAACCCATTCAGTATCATACAAAAAGTTGCACCTAGTAGGGAGAAGAAAATGTATGGAAATGTAAGCTTAAATTTTATGATTGTCACAAGGGTAAGCAAATACTAACAATATCTAACATGAAAAGAATGGAAAATAGGAATTTGGAAAGGAAAATAGAAATAATATTCTGCAAGACATGCAATCATCAATTCTCAGGCATCTAAAGTACACACTAAACACATAGAAAGTTGATGCCAAGCATAACTAGATAAACAAAGGAATGAGAAGCCTAATCAATGAAAACAATAATGTTAGAGGGGGGAACTTATAGTAGTGTAAGATGTTTAATGAGAGAAGGACAAGATCTTCTATAGTGACCGAAAACTTTTTGGGAAATTATTTAAAAGGGTATGTGTAGGATCATGGTATGCCAAACTAGGCCCTTAAGTGGTAATGAAAATTCAGAAAATTAGGTTTAGGCAAGTTGACATAAAAATTTGAGCAAGTTATAAATATTATATCAAAAATATGTAAGAAGAGAATCTATAGAAAATTGAATTTAGTTTCTAAGATACTAGGCCTTTTTGAAAAATAATTATTCTATATGCTGAAAATTTCAAATTTTAATGTGGCAGTATGAAATTTTTAGGAAAAAAATAAGAAGTAGGTGTATGTCTAACCACCTTAAATAAAATCAAATGATTATTTTTTTTTACAAGATTCTAGATATAAGTAGTAGACTCATGTCGAGATGTGACACATATTTTTTTGTAATTTTTTTCCTTGTAAATAATTAATTATGATTTTTCTTCTACAACTTTTCTAGAATACAAAAACTCTCATGTCTGACCACATTAACTTAGTCTAAAAGTTATCCAATTGAAAACATTTTTTATTTTTATTGTATTAGGAAAAGCATAGAATGTGACACATGTTTTGGATTTCAAAAATTTTATATAGTTTGAAAGTTATAGCTATTTTTCAATAAGTCTATCAATCGGGACTAGAAAGATAACAAGTAGGTGTATGTCTGACCACATTAAACAAAATAAAATGATAAAAAAAAATTATAAGATTATAGATAAAAGTAGTAGACTCATGTCCAGATGTGATGTATAATTTTTTGTAGTTTTTTTCCAAGTAAATAATTAATTATGATTTTTCTGCTACAAATTTTCATGAATATAAAACTCTCCTGTCTGACCACTTTAACTTGGTCTAAAATTCATCAAATTGAAATAATTATTTATTAGTATTGTATTAGGTGAATCATAGAATGTGATGTATATTTCAGATTTCAAAAATGTTATATTATTTGAAAGTTATAGTTATTTTTCAAAGAGTCTATCAATCAGGACTTTTTTTTTCACATCGCCACTTTTTGGCATACCATGATCCTGCACATACCAAAAATGTCTTTGTAATTTAACCTACAACTATCATGTGATTCTATGCACATAGATCTTTAGTTTACCTCCACCTCAATGCATACAAAGAAACCCTAATCATAAATTTATCTTTCTCTTCAACCATTACACATAATGTAGCCCTAGAAAGATGGATGAAGGCCTAGAAAATTACCAGTCTGTAGAAATGCGGAATGAGAATCCCTAAGCCATGCAAAAAGAAAAAAGAATTCCCATTGCATAGCCCATGATACTTCTAAGAGTTAATTTTATTGTCATTAGTTTTAAGGAATTCATTATGTTTTTCAAATTCATTCAATAAGGAAGAGAAGATGAGTCGATAAGGTAAAGAAAGCATTCAGTAGAAGAAATAAGCTAACAAAGAATTTTGATAAAAAGAAAGCAAGTATAGACACCGAGAAAGGAAGAACCAAGCACCAAGAAGCATGATCTACCAAGAACATAATCAAGAAGAGAACTTAGTTACCGACTTAAAGAAAACATGTTACTAAGAAGAGAAGGCTAACACCAGATGAGATCTAAGTACATTGAACCTAGACACTGATTAGAAAATGGTTTACAAATCTTGAGGATATCATAAAACAAAAAATTGGAGATTGAAATATAATAATTCCACATGATTATAAGGTGTATTTATCCAATGGAAAAAATGGATGAAATATGCATTGGATGTTTAAACAATGCTAGCCCCACTCAAAGGAGAAGATTATAGATGTTCTAGCACTGCTTCAAGAGTTGTATAAATAGACTAGAGAAGTAAACATCAAAGAGAGATGAAGAATATGGAAATGGTAATATGAATACATGAGAAGACTGCATGTATTAAGAAGAACAAAGAAGAAGGTGAATAAGTAGAGAAAGCCATCAAGTATCAGAGTATTCCAGAACATATCTACCAAATACTGAATAGTTTGTGATAAGGTTACATACTATGTGAATGAGATATTGAGCACATATAATCTAATAAGCATTTTTTGATGCATATTTGACAGATATTTTGTATTTCTAATTAAAATTTAATTAGAATTGTATATAAGTCTCTTAACCAAGCGAACCTTAATAGATCTTATGTATAAATCCTTTAACTAGGTACAATTCTTAGATTAGAGTTGTAAAATCGCTTAATAGAGTAGACTTAGAAGTCTTATAACTCTTAACAAGGTTAATACCTTTAACATGGTAAGCTATCAAAAATAGCTAAACATTGTATCTCTACCTGAGCAACTTTATTCTTTCAGTAGTAAAGAGGTGTGGGTGTTGTACACACTAAGATGTGCACTTCTCTAAGTCTTTACTTCCAAGGGAATCCATGAATGGGAAACCTTGAAAAGTGACCTAGAGATCCCTACGCATGGAGTGCAAGGGTATTAAGAATGCTCTCAGCTAGAGCTATTAAGCCTATGACCTTGCTAGTAAACCATGCAATGGGAGATTCAATGAAGACAAGGGCAAGAATGCCAATATCTTCAAGAATCAAGATGAAAATGCATTGCAACTCTACTAGAAATAAAAATGCAAGCTAAGCTATGAGAGGAAAGATACAAGTGTTACAAATCCAAGCTAATTAATCTATGTGAGCTAATCTAGAGCATGGAAATGAAACTAAGCTAATAAAGCATAAACATTAAGCTATAATGCAAGAAATGAAAGCTAGATGCAAGAATGTCTCCAAAAGCTCCAAAGTCTCCAAGCAATCCTGCAACATAAGGTTAGTATTCAAAAGATGGATCCTAAAATGAGAAGAGAGCTCTCCTTTTAAAGGAAATGAGAAAGAATGGACCATAGAGATTAAGAGGCAAAAGATTTAATCAAGGGTGGAGCTTGAAAGAGAGATCAATCCATGTGCACAAGATTCCTCCAATGAGAAATAAGAGTTGACTTTTGTGCCCCATGTGAGACAAAAAGGCCTTTCTCCCTTTTTATAAAATAGGAATAATGCTTTATTTGTGCAACTTAGGATAAGAGGAAAAGTGGGAGCTTTTTATTTAATAAAAGGGGAGGAAATTCTTTTTAATTAAATAACGACTTAGGATAAGATGGTTAGCCCATAGAATAAAATTGACTAAATGATAGAATTAAGATTTGATCAAGAATAAGCAATTGATGATTTTAGCAAATAATGCTAGAAAGGGGCTAATAGTCTAGATGACCATTTTTGGATGATTATAGGTGTCATCCCCACCACATTTTTTATCCTCTAACAAGGATTTTTATGATACCAAAATCATTTTGGTATGTGATGTTTATTATATGGTTTGTTTATTTATATGTGATGCATGCAAAGGTTAAGTAATCAGTAAATAAACGTGAAGGAGGTTCAAAAAATTTTAAAAGTGATTTGAAGTACCGATTCATCCCTCCCCTCTTAGTACTTTTCTTTCCACACCTGAATCCAACAATTGGTATCAGATCTTAGTCTCTTATTAAGGAGTTTAGTCACTTGAGAGGAAAGATATGGAATGATGGAAATCTATAAGTACAAAATAATAATGGATAGTATGGAAATAGAGTTGAAGATGAATAATGAGAAACTTGAAGTGTTGAGAAAGAAACTAAAAAAATCAATCGGCAAAAGGAAAGAGCTTGCACTACAGCTAAAGGACACTCAAGATCATGTTGAGTAACTTGAAGAAAAATATGAGGGAAGAATGTTTGATGAATTTGATACACTCATATTAGAACTATCTAAAAAGAATAAGAGTCTAGTTGATCAAGTGAAAACACTGAAAAGAGAACAAGAGGCACAGATGGTAAGGATGTGTGAGATCATCAAACAAAAGGGAAAAGCTGAGGATGACAAAAGAACTGCAAAAGAAGAAAGAAGACAAATGAATACTAGACTTGATGAGAAAGATAGGGAAATAGTGAGGTTGACACAAACACACTATAAATTGATAGATCAACTTGTTATGGAAAATTAGGATGTTGCTAGGAAAGTTGGTGAGATTACAAAATTGAGATCTAACAATGAAAACTTGAATAGTGATTTGAAAGCTGAGAGAGATGCTAATGAAATCTTGAAAATAAATAAAGAAGCATGGAAGGTTCTAGATGAACAACTGAGAAATCAAAGACAACCAAATGATACCTTTGGACTCAGTCTCAGTGAAAATAGTACTACCGAGAAGGGTGAGTCCTCCAAACAAGAAATCAACCAAGATAAAGATGCTACCCCACTGAAGCCTAAGAAGCCTACATGTTATCATTATAGGAAACTAGGACATACATCTAATATCTGCTGAAGTAAGAGAGGCAATCTACCAATTTCTCCTAAATTTAAAGGTCATTATTAGAATTGCAATAAGTATGGACATAAGGCATTTGAGTGTAGATAAAGAGTTGTGAACACTCCAAGGAAACCAAAGTTTCATGGTTATTCTAGCAACTGCAAGAAATATGGTCACAAATCTGGAGAATGTAACTCACAAAGAAGAAATAAGAAATGGATCCCTAACTGACATAATGTTGACAAAAACTGACAAGGTCCTACAATACCATGGGATTATAATATGAGGATTTCTTGTACTACATGTGGAAGATTTGGTCACAATACAAAAAATTACTTTAAGATGCATGGACTAAATAATAGGAAGTCATGGAGAAACTATAAAATGGCTTGTTTCCATTGCCACAGAGCCACTCACCTAGCTAAGGACTATAGGTACTAAAATAAGGATTCAACCGATGAGAAACCTATTAGGAATAGTCCCAAGAGATAACTAAGAGGGAGCAGGGGGGGGGGTGAATCAGTTATCTAAAAGTTTCAATTCTTTATCCAATTAAGTATACCTAAACATAAAGCATAAACACAATGAAAGAACACTTGAACACAACACCAATATTTTGGTTACGAGAAAACCCAAATAGGTAAAAACCTCGGTGGGAATTGACACCCACAAATAATCTACACTAGTGTATTATGATCCTTGTTAGAAGATCCTTAACCCTATTAGGAGTTGCTTTACAATGTATTTAGTACAGTGACCTGGTCAAGGGTCAGACCCTATTAGGAGTCTTTTACAATTAACCCTGTTAGGGGTGAGGATGCACTATCCAAGAGAACTTTGCTCAAATGGGTGAAGGCTACAACATTCTGAATAAAAGATAGACACTATATTTGGATCTTGGTGAACTGTTCTTTGACTTGATGTCTCAATCAATTCCAATGTATACCACAAACACTTTACTTGGTCACATAGACCTTATGTTGATGGCTCAACACTTTGCACACTCTTCTATGCTCTTCATAATCAACTATGATCCATGCCTTAGCAATCACAAATGACTGCCTATAAATATCATTCCTCTAAATGATATAATCAAGTCAACCTGTTAGAACCACCTTGAAATAATATTAGAGAAACCATAACATACTCCAATAATAATTTTGTCGGCTCTACTAAGCACGCAACAAAATCTAGGACTTGTCCAATATTAATAATTGTAGATGCACGCTACACACTGTTGGCTCTGTAATACCCCAAAATTGGCACCTTACAATTCTATTCAATTTTTGTGCATTTCTTCAATTTCTACATCATCGAAGTCCTATTGTACTAGTCAATTATGTCTCCTAATTGACTTTATTTGACTTGGTGTCAAATGCAAAAAAATATAAATTTTCATTAATTATACACTATATTTAATTCCTAAATATTCGACATTTATTGGCTAAATAATCCCTATGATTAATTAATTTAATTCTAAAGTCCTAGTGCTTTTAAATTAAATTAATTCCAACCCCTTTAGCTAATACACATCAAAGGAATTAAATAATTATTAGGTTATTAGAATGGATTATCCTCACTTGAATTTAATTATTCAAAATAATGTGAAAAGCCACCCATGTGGCTATAATTCATTTTCTTAATTAAATAATTCCTCCAATTTGTCTCAGCTTCCTCCATGGAGATGAAGAATCAACCTTTTCTTTCCAAGAAACTCTTCATTCTTCTCCCAGGCTTTTCTATATTATGAACCTCTTTTTCTCATTCGAGGGAGGCAATTTTGAGAGCACTAAAACTATAGCAAATTTTTGTCTCGTTTCTCATATTTCTAAAAGCTTTTTTATATTTCATTCTTAGAATAATTTAATTTTAGTATAATCCTCCATATGCTCTTTAATATAGTTTTCTTATCAATTTCTTAGTTTAATTCTCATTCTTAGATTAAAATCTGCATTTTCATATTTCTTTCAAGTTTGTAGCTTAATTGCACTATCATTTCTAGCTTAATTTATTGAAACTCAATCATTTTATTAAGCATTTAAAATCCTCCATTTTAGCTTGGTCTATGGTTGTTTGCTCTCAAATCTGAGAGTAATTCAAACACCCCATCTAAATAGGAGGCAACAGGTCGATTCAATTGAGTCTGCGAATTGGACAATTCATGTTCATTTTCATATATGATCATTGAGAAATGAATATGTTGTCTGTATGGATGAATTAGAGGTCAAAATTTAGACAAACATTTTGGAGCCCACCGTGGGGCAGAAAATTGATTTCTAGCCTCATTAATCTCAATTTAAAAAAAAATTCTGCACTCTATCGTACGTTCATACTTCACTATGTAAGGAATCTCGCACAAGATTTCTGAGCTTGTCGCATGAAGTTGTGCTTTCATTAGCATTATGTCGGGCTAAAAAGCACTATCTCATGCAGATCCCTACATTTTATTTCACGACACCTTGTACTTCCTCACGGGGGGGGGGGGGGGGGGGGGGGCTGGGGGTGAATCAGTTATCTACAAGTTTCAATTCTTTATCCAATTAAGTATACCTAAACATAAAGCATAAACACAATGAAAGAACACTTGAACACAACACCAATATTTTGGTTACGAGAAAACCCAAATAGGTAAAAACCTCGGTGGGAATTGGCACCCACAAATAATCTACACTAGTGTATTATGATCCTTGTTAGAAGATCCTTAACCCTATTAGGAGTTGCTTTACAATGTATTTAGTACAGTGACCTGGTCAAGGGTCAGACCCTATTAGGAGTCTTTTACAATTAACCCTGTTAGGGGTGAGGATGCACTATCCAAGAGAACTTTTCTCAAATGGGTGAAGGCTACAACCTTCTGAATAAAAGATAGACACTATATTTGGATCTTGGTGAACTGTGCTTTGACTTGATGTCTCAATCAATTCCAATGTATACCACAAACACTTTACTTGGTCACATAAACCTTATGTTGATGGCTCAACACTTCGCACACTCTGCTATGCTCTTCATAATCAACTATGATCCATGCCTTAGCAATCACAAATGACTGCCTATAAATATCATTCCTCTAAATGATATAATCAAGTCAACCTGTTAGAACCACCTTGAAATAATATTAGAGAAACCATAACATACTCCAATAATAATTCTATCGGCTCTACTAAGCACGCACCAAAATCTAGGACTTGTCCAATATTAATAATTGTAGACGCACGCTACACACTGTTGGCTCTGTAATACCCCAAAATTGGCACCTTACAATTCTAATCAATTTTTGTGCATTTCTTCAATTTCTACATCATCGAAGTCCTATTGTACTAGTCAATTATGTCTCCTAATTGACTTTATTTGACTTGGTGTCAAATGCAAAAAAATATAAATTTTCATTAATTATACACTATATTTAATTCCTAAATATTCGACATTTATTGGCTAAATAATCCCTATGATTAATTAATTTAATTCTAAAGTCCTAGTGCTTTTAAATTAAATTAATTCCACCCCCTTTAGCTAATACACATCAAAGGAATTAAATAATTATTAGGTTATTAGAATGGATTATCCTCACTTGAATTTAATTATTCAAAATAATGTGAAAAGCCACCTATGTGGCTATAATTCATTTTCTTAATTAAATAATTCCTCCAATTTGTCTCAGCTTCCTCCATGGAGATGAAGAATCAGCCTTTTCTTTCCAAGAAACTCTTCATTCTTCTCCCAAGCTTTTCTATATTATGAACCTCTTTTTCTCATTTGAGGGAGGCAATTTTGAGAGCACTAAAACTATAGCAAATTTTTGTCTCGTTTCTCATATTGCTTTTTTATATTTCATTCTTAGAATAATTTAATTTTAGTATAATCCTCCATATGCTCTTTAATATAGTTTTCTTATCAATTTCTTAGTTTAATTCTCATTCTTAGATTAAAATCTGCATTCTCATATTTCTTTCAAGTTTGTAGCTTAATTGCACTATCATTTCTAGCTTAATTTATTGAAACTCAATCATTTTCTTAAGCATTTAAAATCCTCCATTTTAGCTTGGTCTATGGTTGTTTGCTCTCGAATCTGAGAGTAATTCAAACACCACATCTAAATAGGAGGCAACAGGTCGATTCAATTGAGTCTACGAATTGGACAATTCATGTTCATTTTCGTATATGATCATTGAGAAATGACTATGTTGTGTGTATGGATGAATTAGAGGTCAAAATTTAGACAAACATTTTGGAGCCCACGGTGGGGCAGAAAATTGATTTCTAGCCTCATTAATCTCAATTTTTTAAAAAATTCTGCACTCTATCATACGTTCATACTTCACTATGTAAGGAATCTCGTGCAAGATTTCTGAGCTTGTCGCATGAAGTTGTGCTTTCATTAGCATTATGTTGGGCTAAAAAGCACTATCTCATGCAGATCCCTGCATTTTATTTCACGACACCTTGTACTTCCTCATGCGAGACTTGCCGTCAGTGTTTAAAAATTTTCAGTTTCTACAAATTTCCTGCACTATTTTCGGACATTTATTACATGGTGCTACATTTTATATCTCTATTTTCCTGACAACATAACAGTGGGTTTTAGGATGCTTGTTGAAGACATAAACTTGCTAACGGTTTTCTTGCAGGATAGTTGTCAAAGATTATCTTAAAACATTGTGCTTGTTTACTATTTTTAATCACATAGTATAACTAGGGCCTTATTAAAATTTCTTAAGGGTCTTGATAGTAGGATAGGGTAATAGGCTCTTCATTACATGGAAGTGATGCCCATAGATGAATCCAAGACGTAGATTTTTCTAGCATGATAGATACTTGGTGAAGCAAGGAAAGGTAGTGAATCTTTTGCACATCTACTTGTTAGGGGATTATGCTCTTCTCTCTTTGAAAGAACCAGAAACCCAAAAGCTTGTGGATTGGTTAAGGAGGAACTAGTTCAGTGATGAATATGCTTGATGTGTTTTGGTAAGGTGAAGAGGTAGAGAAGTATGCTCTTCTCTCTTTGAGAGAATCAGAAAATCCGACCCTTGAATCTGAGCCAAGTTTGTGTCACCTTTAGAGGGCCTACTGGAAGTTGAACCTCTAGAAATGACCCAAGTAAGTACACACCTATTTTTGGTGATTCCACCTCACTATAATAAAGAAAGATTTGTTGAGTTTAAAGACTCCAAAGCCATGTTAACTTATTTCTCATGATTTTGACTATCATATTGAGAAAGCTCTCTCTGTTATACCGAGCGGCGCCACTCCTAGCCTTGCTTACGGGGGTGTATGACTTTCAGGTGTTGGTGTGGCTACAAGGCCCTAGCCTTGTATTGGGGGCACTGAAGGTTAGTGTGAATGGAAGCCCACTAAAAGCTTTCTTAGTTATTTGCCTACTTGGATCACCTCCGAAAGGAGACATAATCTTTGCGCAGGGAGGGGGAAGAATCTTTCCAGTAGATTCTCACCATAGGCATGCACCTGGACATTTGAAGGTGGTCTATGACACTGGCCCCTACTTCAAGGGTAACCTTTGAACATATATTATTGAGTCCTTAGAAACACCAAAAACATGGGTGCCCTCTAGGGGGTGACACAGCTATGTGAGGTGAACCCATGCGCATAAGCTGTGAGGCACATATTTTGTCTTTTCTACCATTTTCTTTGTAGGGATAACTATGTGTTTGTTATCGAGTCTTAAATTGTCCATCATGATTAAACAAAGACTTCCATGATTCTACCAAGTTGCTTTGTCCTTGGTTGAACTGTTTGTGACTACTTCTTGTGTCACCATTGCTTGATCTAAAACTTCATGCTTGTAAATGATTGCTTGCAAAATTTAAACCAAGATTGTTGATTCAACTATCCAAAAACTAGAAATTCTATCAGAGAATAGTTTAGGATGTGTCTCAAAACTTGACTTTTTACCTCGATAACTATGTTGAATTGTCAAACTTTGGTTCTTTCCCGTATGAAATTTCAATTTTTAGATCATTTCCTCATGCGAGATTTCATTCTCTCACATGAAGTTTGGCATTCTCTTGCATGGCCCAGCACTTTCTTGCGTGAACCTATACCCTAATTTCAAAAATACTAAGCTACTCCCCATTGACTAGTCAACTTTTTGTCTGATCTAATTTTTGTTTGAGATCTGTTTGCCTATTTTCGTTTTAGCCACTATCTGAAATTGAGTGTCTCGAGATGTGAGCCAAACAATTTCTCTTGAACTCACAATTGTCTCCTTGTTATTTGTCTCATCTTTTGTGCTTTTGTACCTTGCGATGTGATAGTCACATCTCAGCTATTCTAGCCATTCTCTTGATGACTCGTGTTGGGTGCATCTCACATCTTGGTTGTTCTAGCCTTTATCTCCTTTTCATTATTCCTAGAGATAGAGTTTTAGTATCATCCCAAGTCCTCTCTCGATACTTAAATCTTCATCTATGACTATTACAACTAGAAGCGGCAACACTTACCCCATTCGTGGTACTAGACAAGGTAGAGGTAGATCTCATAATCAAGAAACAAGTTGTCCCGAACCTATCGTGCAATTTGAATATTGTGAGGGATCCTCAAGTTCTTCGTTGAGTACTTTGAAAGATAGCCCATCTTAATCATCACCTCCAGTGTTCCAAGAGTGTTTTAATCTATTGTTTCAAGCACAACTTGACTTCTCATTTCAAGAATAGGACAATTCATTCTTCCAAAACAACTCATTGTTTCATAACTTTGGAAGACCACTTCCTCGGACTAGTCCTATTATTGAATCTATCGATTCCGCTGAAGATATCGACTCATTCAAACCTATCGACCCTCTCGACCTTATTTACACATCAAAAGTCACCTTAGCTGCACCCTTTTGGCATCGCTCACATCATTTTACTGAGTCATCATTTGCTGCATAGTCCTACGTTAACAAGATGGGAGATCCATTTGACTTCCAACCAGGCAAATACAACCAAACTCATGACCAATCTCAAAACAACCAGCATCATGGTCAATCTTCCAATGACCAACATCATGCTCAACCTCAAAATGATCAATGTTATGATCAATTCCAAAATGATCAGAATCAGCACCAAGCTCAAAAAAATCTCAAGGCGGTCAACAAGCATATCACTATCATCCTCCTCCTTATGACCAGAGTCAAGATCAAGTCCCAAGCATTTATGAGATTCTTGGCAATGATGGTGATGATGCAATAAATCAAAATGACATAGATGATGTGAAAGCAAACAAGGGTCTTATCAAGATGATGGAGATCCTCCTTCTAGAAGAGAAAGAAAAATACTTTCTTGAGTTGGCCAAACAAGGGGCCAAGTTACCCCCAGACTATCAAGTTGAGACACTTGTGGCCAAAGAAGAAGAAACTAAGACCGCTAAATTGAAAAAGATGGTCCAAGACATGCAAGACTAGATTAACCAAATTGCGAGGAACAAGCACAAACCCACATAATAATTCACAATGGAAAGCATTTGTCCTTTCCCCTTTGATAGGAGTATTCACATGCCACCTTTTCCCAAAGGTGTAGAGCTACCTAAATATGACAAATACGTAGGTACTACTGATCCCCAAGATCTCTTGAGAGAGTTTAACAATCTATCTATGGAATTCATGCATGATCAAACATACCTTATGCGTCTATTTTCTCATAGCTTGGGTGGACCAGCTATGGAGTGGTTTTCCCGATTGCCCACTGGCATTAAGACTTTTGATGAAATGGCTAATCTATTTCTCCAACATTATTCACATAATATTTAGCATCTGGTCAACATTCAGGATCTTTCCAATTTGAAACAGTGACAAGGGGAACCTTTCCTAACATTTCTCCAGAGGTGGAGACAACTATGTACAAAGTGTCCTCACAAGCTACTAGAGTCTGAAAGGCTCAACATTTTTTTGGACAATCTTGTCCCAGATTTTGTATACCAAGTAAAATTGCCAAGTCCCCTAACCTTCGATAGCATGATTAAGCAAGCAGTGCAAATAGAGGCATTTATGATCAAGAAAGGGGAATTGACTTGGACAAGGATAACAAACAAGGATCTTCTTCTTTAAACAAAGATAAAGGGAAGTTTTTTAACAAGAATAGAGACATTGTGAATGATGAAGTGGTTGACAATGTGACCCTGAAGCCTATGAAATTTTTTTTTTAATCTTTCATCTAGTATATAGGGGGTCAAAGCTTTTGAAAAGGCTACAACTGACACTCAACAGCCTTCAAGATTTTCTAGAAATAAACCTTGGGCCTCTCGACCCAAGCATGAATTCACTTCCTTGGGAGAACCACTTGATATGGTTTATAAGACTCTTATGCAGAATCAGATACTCTCTCCTTTGGAAAAATGTCCCTATGATCCACAACCGCAACTTCATTGGTGGAACAACAATGCATATTGTGATTACCACCAAAACAATGGTCATAAAACTTCTACTTGTCTCCATCTATGTCATAAGATCTAGGATATGATTGATAATGGTGATATTGTTGTGGATGGCCATAACAAGAATTCAGACCATCAAGCATTTAAAGATCCCTTTCCTCCTCAGAAGAAAGGTGAGTCTTCCAAGACTAAGAATACTAATGCCAAAGTCAACTACACATGCACTGCTCATGATAATGTCATCAACATGATTGACCTATTAAGGTTTAGTATTGTGATGTGATTACTATCAAGGGGAGTGGGGATTCTCCTAAGCCTAAGACCCCATTCATCTTGTGAGGCCTAGGGTCTTGTTCTTCTAAACCTAAAACATCTCACAATTGCACAAACATTGTTACTCGCTCTCGTACGAAAATCACCATCAAGGGTCCTAACTCTTCTGCATCCACTCCAAAGCAACCTATGGATAAAAATGTTGTTGGCCCTTCCAACAAGAGTTTAAAATTGGTCCCTACTCCTAACATAGCTAGTTATAGCATTCTAGATCAGCTACAACGTACCAATGCTCAGATCACCATCTTTGAGTTGTTGAAGATCTCACCTTCCCATAGGGAGATTTTGGATAAAGCCCTCACCGAGGAAAATGTCCCAAAAGATTTGGATCTAGATTAGTTTCAATCCATGGTGGGTCACCTAACCTCACCTCACTATTTGTCCTTTTCTGAAGAAGATGACCACTCACTAAGCTATCTGTATAATGCTCCTTTGTACATAGAAGTCATGATAGGTCCCAAGCATGTCTGTCGCATGCTTATTGGCAATGGATTTGGCCTCAATATTTGTTCTACTAAGTTACTCACCCAACTAGGTTATGATGAGGATTGCATAGATTTTCACAAGAAAATTACTATTAAATCATATGATGTAGAAGAATGCAAATCTCAAGTTTCAGTTGTGCTACCAATCCGAGTTGGCCCTATTGAGAGAGATGTTACTTTTCAAGTTCTAGACATTCCTCTTTCCTATAACATCTTGTTGGGTAGACCATGGATCCATGAGATGCAATCAGTTCCATCTACATATCACCAATGTAGATATTGGTTCCATCTACATATCACCAATCTACATATCGGTTCCATCTACCATCATTTGTAGACAGTTTGGTTTGAACTAATAGAGAGTCCACTAAGTTCTATGATGCTAAGCTCAAAGAAATGGAACAAACTCTGAAACTTAAGGATACAGGCATGGGAGGCTATCAAATTGAACCTGTGCTATCGTTAGCAGCTCTACCTCTGTCTCCGCATTCCTATGGGAGACCCTCTAAGAAAAACAAACCTTCTACTTTTTCTCCCTAAGTAGTCTATGATGGTGCCTTTGTCATGGACACAATGCCATTAGAAGATGAAGAAGAGGAAAGAGCTATTATAGCTTGTCTTTACAAAGAGAAGGAAACATCTGAACAAATCACTCCTGCTTGTGACTTAGAACAAGAGCCATACAGTGAAGCCTTCAAGATCATGAAGCACTTTGGATACAAAGGAAGTGGCCCTATAGGAGTGAATGATAATGTCTGACTCGAACCAATTAAAGCCATAGGTCATAGGACCAAGGATACTTCTGGTCTAGGCTTCAAGAAAATCCCGTTCCATCTAGGGATCAAAAAATTCATACCAAAACTAGAACTAGAACTGGAATGTCAACCAGAACCTGAAAGTACTCCTTCAGCTGATAAATCAGAGGACAACTCTAATGAAGATACTTTTCCATATCCAATTGGTCTAGAATTTGCTACAGTCTTTGTAGAACTAGATGAGCCTATTATACATGTCCATCTGGTAGAGACTGATACTGATACTGATTCTAATGACACTGCTTCAGTGCATCAATTCACGTATTACCAGTGGAAAGAAAAAATGCAAACTGACAATTCTAGCTTTCAAGGTGAATGATATATACCACCTCACTTCCAAAAGAAGTTTGAGCAAGATCAAATTCAACAAACCATTAATGCCATAAGGAATGAAGATGAGTCAGATGATACAGCTAGTGTTGATGGAATTCCCATGTCAAGCGTCACTGACTCACATGAGTATGAGTTTGACTCTCTATCTAATGCTACTTTTGATGTAGATATAGATATTGTTCATGTACATGAAAACCTTCTCAAAGTAGGTAAAGGGTCTAGTGTTAGGACGACCAAGTGTGAATCTACTAATGCTGACATACCCTCTACTTTTGACGTGAGGTCTCGAGAGGATTCGAACACACCTTTAGAAGTGATTTCTTTAGGTCTCAACTTACTCATCCATGCTTTTGATGACTACACTATGAACGCACTTGAACCAGCCACTACTCTTTCACTACTCTTTCACTCTGCCATCCCAATCTTATTGACTAGAACTGTCCCTCACCAGCTAGTGAAGTCCTTATGTTCCAGAATGATTACACTTTGTCCTGTTACCTTAATGCTATTGAACCTTTAATTTTTTCCACCAGTGAAAGAAGCATCAACATGACTGAAGGTGATATCAAGTATCTTAGTCATCAAATTAAAAGAAAAAATAATAGGCACTCTGATGGTGGAAACCACATTGTGGCAGTGTCAGAGCCGAAAAAAGTAAAAATAAAAGATGTATCCAAGGGTGAAAACCTATCCAAGGTGCCTGAGGATGAGATACTTGATACACTTCTGAGTCACTTTCAAGAGAGATCATCAATGCTGATTGAGTTGACACAACCATTGAACTTGGGTACAGAGGTTGTACCTCAGATCATTCATCTAGCACAGTCATTATCTACAAAGGAAAAAGAAGAGTTCACCAACTTCTTTCAAAGAAAGAAAATCAATTTTGCATGGACTTACTCTGATATGCTTGGATTGGATCCCAATCTAATCATGCATCATTTGTCCATTGCACCAGGCGTTAAGCCTGTCAAACAAAAGCTTCAGAAAATGCATCCACATGTGGCACTTTTGGTCAAAGATGAATTAGAAAAACTTCTCAAGGTTGGTTTCATCCAAGCTATTGATTATGCAGAGTGGATCTCTAACATTGTTCCAGTCAAAAAACATGACAAGTCTATTTGTGTGTGCACAGACTTTAGAGACCTAAATAAAGCATGTCCTAAAGATGATTTTCCCTTACCTAATATTGACATGATAGTGGACATGACAGCTGGTTACCAAATGTATTTCTTTAATGGATGGCTTTTCTGGTTATAATCAAATAAATATTGCACTAGAAGACTAGGAAAAGACCGCTTTCACATGTGCTTGGGGAACATTCTGTTGGAATATCATGCCCTTTGGACTAAAAAACATTGGAGCTACATATCAGAGAGCTGTTACAACCATCTTTCATGACAGATGCACAAAACCATGGAAGATTATGTAGATGAAACTTTAGCTAAAAGCATGCAACAGAAAACACATCTTGCAGATCTAGGTCCTATACTAGATCAAATGGAACAATTCAGTTTGAGACTCAATCCCAAAAAATGTGCATTCGGGGTTACTTCTGTTAAGCTATTGGGATATATCATTTCTGAAAAAGGCATTGAAGTTGATCCAGAAAAGGTTCAAGCTATTATGGACATGCCTCCACCAAAGAACATCAGTCAAATGAGAGGACTTCAAGGAAGACTACAATCTATTCAGTGCTTCATTGCATAATTGGCCGATAAGTCACAACCATTTACCAAGACTTTGCATAAAGGTGTGACCTACGAGTGGAACAAATAATGTAATAAGGGATTCCAATAGATCAAACAATATCTTTCTAATCCACCAATATTGATGCCTCCTATTCATGGGAAGTTGCTTTTACTCTACATTTCAGCTACAGACACATCTTTGGGTACACTTCTAGCTCAAGAGGATCACAATAAAAAAGAAAGAGCTATATACTATATCAGCAGAACTCTGATCTCTTATGCAATGAACTATTCTATCATTGAAAAATCTTGTTTAGTAGTGGTGTTTTCTTCACAGAAACTATGGCATTATATGTTGGCTCACACTACAAGACTGATTGCCACAATTGATCCATTAAAATATTTACTTAGTAAAGTTGGCCTTACAGGTAGATTAGCCAAATGGGTCATGATACTCAGTGAGTTTGACATTGAGTATGTAGAGAGGAAAGCTATTAAAGGACAAGCTATTGCAGATCAACTGGCTGAAGCACCTATGATGGATTATCAACCATTGAGCATAGAGTTTCTAGATGAGCCCATAATCCTTCTTACACATCATACATGGACTATGTTCTTTAATGGCTCATTTACCCAGTAGGGGTTAGGTGCTAGAATTCTATTCATTACCCCACAAAAATACTCTCTACCAAAATCTTACAAAATGGTTTTTCCTTACACAAACAACACTGCTGAATATGAGACTTTGATCAATGGAATGAAGATAGCTATTGAGTGGCATGTGGATGAACTTAAAGTCTTTGGAGACTCACAGCTGGTTACAAACCAAGTTAATGATATCTATCAAACCAAAGATGAAAAATTAGTGTCTTATAAAAGAATGGTTGATGATCTCAAGAAGTACTTTGCTCACATTACTTTCCAGCAAGTTCCAAGAGCAGATAATAAAGTAGCAGATGCCATGGCTACTCTCACCTCTCTGTTACAAATGCTAGAAAATGACTTCAGACATGAGTTCCTAGTGGAAATGTTATGCTACCTAGCCTATAATAATCCTGATCTAGGATAATCTATTCCATCATTGGACGTGATTCATCCTACTACCACCATATTTACTCCTACCTCCAAGACCAAATTATCCCAAACACTTATACCCAGAATGAAAAATGCCACCTAATTCATAGCGCTTCATGTTATGTCATAGTAGCTAATGACCTATATAGGAGAGGTCTAGATGGTACCCTCCTTAGGTGTCTAGAGTCTGATGAGTCCAAACATGTGTTAGTTAAGGTGCATGAAGGCATCTGTGGTTCTCATTGGAGCAGTCTGACATTAGCTCGTAAACTTATTAGAGCTAGTTACTACTAGCCAAACATGGAAAAAGATGTATAATTTTCCAAGACTTGTAAACAATGTCAACTCCATGGAAATATGATCCATGCTCCTGCCAAGGAGCTCATTTCATTCATTAGTTTCTAGTTGTTTCAGGAATGGACCTTTGATTTGGTTGGTCAAATACATCCTTCTTCTTCAAGAGGGCATAAGTTCATCATTATAGCTACAGACTAATTTACTAAGTGGGTTGGGGCAGTGCCTCTGGCTATAGCTGACAACAAATCTATGGCAAGTTTCATACTAAATTACATCATCTGTAGATATGGTGTACCCTCCTCAATAATCACTGATAATGGGGACAGTTCAAAAACAAGGATCTAAAGGAATTATGCACCAAGTTTAGAATCATTCAACATTGGTCCTCGATCTATTATCCTCAGGTTAATGGATAGGTCAAAGCTTCTAACAAGACAATTCTCAAGATCCTGCATAGAATAGTTCACAAATCTGGTAGAGATTGACATCTCCATATTAATTTGGCTTTATGGGCCTACAAAACAAGCATTTGAACTCCAACGGGGGCCATGCCCTTTGCCTTAGTCTACAGCGTGGATGCTTTGTTGCCAATTGAGGTCGAGATTCATACATTGCGCGTCTCTCTGAAGAACCTCATTACTGATCCCTTAGAATATCTTGGCTACAAGAGCTTGAGTTACTGGATGAATGTCGCTAAGTGGTGTTCAATCATCTAAGAGCATACCAGAAAAGAATGTCTAAGAGCTACAATAAGAAATTCAAACCAAGGGAATTCCAAGTGGGTGATCTCATCCTCAGAGAGAACCCTAAGAATCAGCAATAGTGGGTGCAGAAAGGGAAATTTGAACCAAAGTGGCTTGGTGATCAGGATTAAAGTGGGAAAATACTGAAATCTAATTTTTCCAAAATTTCATATGTTTTAGTAAATTGCAATTTTAAGGGTCTTCAGTGCATTTCTGGGCAAATATGCTGCTTGGAACATGATGGAACATCAATGTTCCCAAAATTTGGTTCAAGATTATTTGAATACCTTTCCAACGCATCAAACAGTTCATAATTCAGAGCTAGGATGAGAAAGTTATGCCTTCTCCAAGTGGACCTAAATTCTATATTTAGTTTTTTGATAAATTTTGATAGTTTTAATAGTTTAATTGTAATAAACATTATGATGACTCTTCATTTCAATTCCAAGGGATTTGCGTGACCCTTGGGATCCATCCGACTTGTATAAACTCCAATTTTGAATAGAATGGAGATAGTTTTTGGTTTGCAATCTTGTTGTTCTCAATTTTCATGTTGAATTCTACAATACTGCAGGTATCACACCAGGTATTGTAATCTGGTTTTCATAAATCAGATCACTTGGTCTGTATGTTATCACTGCAGCATTTGGGCATGGTGCCTATCAATTATCTACTACTAAAGGAGAACAGCTCAAAGAACCAATCAACACTCTGCACTTGAATAAATTCTACAGCTAAGACATTCTCTATATGTTCATGTAAATACTCTATTCTAAAAAAATCCTAAAATTTGTAAAATGTCCTAAAAAAATGATCATCTTAGTGAAAACCTGGTAAATAGGCACTTTGATGTATCTATTATCCTAGTGAAAATTTGGTGAAATGGGTGCCTTGATAATACTCAAAAAAAATAGAAAATTTGAAAAAAAATACAAAACAATCAAAACATCAAAAATATAAAAAAAGGGAAAAGAGAAAAAATACAACAAAAAAAATCAAAAAGAGAAAAAGACAAAAAAAAATAAAGTTGAAAAAGAGAAAATGTGTCATTGATGAAAACCTAGCTAACAGGGGTCATGGTAGCAAAAATAGAATCTCTGCCAAGATGGTGAAAACCTGGTAAACATGCGCCTCTTTTATCCCAATGCTATACCTATTGCAACACCACTTGGCTCTTGCTTTCTTGGTTTAGTTTGCTTTCCCGCTTTCCTGCTTTTGTTTGTTTCCCGCTTTAGTTTGTTTCCTACTTTAGTTTGCTAGCTCATGTACTTGCTTTTAGTTATCTTCGAGATTATGCTCAACTCTCCATGGATTGAAATTGATCACATTTGGGGGCACCTTCCTAGTCTAGGGGGCATTGTCCTATCGGTTTCAAAAGATGCTTGTGCATGATGATGCCTAGTTACTTTTG